>ML101307.1:64898-113896 GCA_003697995.1 Taxidea taxus jeffersonii | reverse complement strand
GTACAACTCTATGAATATATTATAAATAATGAATTGTATACATTAAAAAAAAAAAAAACTGAAATGCCAGCTATGATCTTTCCAGGCATCCCTGGCGGGTAGTCCTGGGCGCAGGATCTAACATCCACCAATCAGAAGCACCCACTCTGGACTGTGAACCAAGCGCTTAGTGACACAAAGAAGCCGTAACTTGGAAACCCTCTCTGGAGGTGGGGGCAGTGGCAGCAGGATGGTGTTTCCATGGCAACAGTTTCCAGTCCAGCTCCTGGCCTGGGCAGTGGCCATGGCCACCTCCCCAGAGCACTGCCTGCGTGATGGCAGGCTGCAGGCCTTGCCCCGGCAGCTCCGCACCTAGCTGGCTCTCCAACTCTGCCAGGAACCCTACCAGCCACCCAATGCCACTGAATTTTACCAGTGAGGTAAAATTCAACTGGAGTCTACATTGCCCACAACCAAGACAGCATCTCTGACAGACTGAGCCCCGAAGGGGAAAATAAAGATTCAGAAAGCTGGAGCCGGGCTGTCCCCGCCTCTGGGGAGTCTTAGGTCTGAAATGGTCTTTCCTTCTTTTCAGACCCACCACCAGAGAGCTGGCCACCTGCGGGGGGCTTCTAATCTCATAGCCCAGGGAGCTACATGTTCAGTGGAGCATAAAAGCAAACAGATCAAAGCAATGAATGGTACTGTGGGGCATGCAGAACTGTCGAGAGACAGGAAGCAATAGACGCCCATGAACTGTGAATATTTAAAACCACAAATTAAAAATCGATGCTCCCTTGGGTCTTCTTGGATCTGTTTTAAATAAGGCTCCCGGGGCACCTGGGTGGCTCAGTGGGTTGAAGCCTCTGCCTTCGGCTCAGGTCATGATCTCAGGGTCCTGGGATCGAGCCCCGCATCGGGCTCTGCTCTTTGGGGAGCCTGCTTCCTCCTCTCTCTCTGCCTGCCTCTCTGACTACTTGTGATCTCTGTCAAATAAATAAATAAAATTTTAAAAATAAATAAATAAGGCTCCCAATTCTGTAAAGGTAACTCCAGAGGTATTCAAGTAAGTGGTTCAGACTATTTTCTTAAAAAAAAAAAAATTAATTCAATAAAATTTTAGCAAGGATGTATCCTATATAGAGTACCAGGTTAGATTTGCAAATTAGATTGTAGGCTCTAATGTCCCTACATTTACAGAAATATCATGTTAGATGCTCATACAGTACTCGGATTAATTTAAAGTGTTACATTCTTTTGATACTTCCTTATAACAAATGTTTCATTAGCAAAATCTGGTTTTTAAAAAATTTCTAAAATATGTTTTATAAATATATAATATTCTTTTTACAAAAAAGAATTTATTCTCCTACATAGATAAAATATATTTATGCACTCTTGTATATACACTTATTCAATAAAATCCCACACACGCTCTGGAAAATCCAGTATGCTGAATGTAGAAAAATCTCCATCTGGCCCATAGATAGCAAAGTTTCATGAACAGAAAACTCTAAGATGTACCTACTCTTTAAAAATATCTATTTCTATGAGGATTCAGGAAAAAAACCTTCACCTCCAAGATTCTCAGCAAATGCCTTTGGAATGACATTGTGAACTTTGATATAGATGTGTCAGTGCCTAATAAAAGAGAAGGAAATACTTTTGTTTCACACACAGCTCTGAGAGTATCATATGATAAGTCAGATTTCAGTATGGCCTTTTTTCAAATTAAATATACTTCCAATACCAGGAATGAAAATCAGTAAGATTTCACCACAGGCCCTGGGTGTGGCTGTCTGAGTCTGGAGCTGTCCAAGCCCATGGGCATTATGCTCATAGCAGGACCAGACACGGTGTAGTCACAGGAACCTACAGCTGTCCCTTGGCCCTGCATTCTCCACTCCACTGAGTAACACCAACATCTTGTCACACCAGGAAAGCCGGGATGAGATATGCCACTTCCCCACAGAAAGCTCAGGGTCCAGATCAAGTCCATGGATACTCACATTGCTGTTACTCTGGGTCTTCAGATCCATTTGATGAAGTTCTAGAACATAGGTGAGGTTCGGTGGGGTGAGGTCTGGAGCCGATGACCAAGAAAGAATTCTTGAGACATCTTTAGTGCAAAGTGGGAGTTTATTAAAGCACAGGGACAGGACCCGTGGGCAGGAAGAACTGCCCCAGGTTGTGAGGGGTGGCAGGTCATGTACCCTGCGGTTGGGGGAAGGTGAGGGAAAGGGAGGCTTCAAAGGGAGCTTTCATATGCTAAAAAGGGCCTACAAAGTGCCAGGATACAGGGCACCTGGAGGTCTTGCGGCTTGATCAATGTTGTCTTTCCACTTTTGGCAAGCCATTAACGTCAAGATAGTTGGGAGATTCCTAAAGAAAGTCACATTTGTCCCACCCAGGAGTGGTGGGGGTGAGGGGGAGATTGCGAGGTGTCAGCCTTTTGCTTTGTCCTCAGCCAGCCTTCTGCTCCCTCATCACATTAGATTCCCCAAACAGACAGCTTCCCCCCATATTTGGTGTCCTGCTCTTTTGCTGCTTGCCTGCTGCTGCTTCTCTTCTGTGGGTCCTTGCAACTCAGTTGAGTCCTAAGAGATTACTCACTGTCCACCTGCTGCCAAGCCCCAAATTGGGGACACCCAAGGAAGAAAAGACCTACACACCTGACTTTCCACATCTCCATATGCTTTGCCCCATGACCTAGGTCTCTGGGGTCACCGTGTGGACCTTCCCTTCTGGAAATCCTACAGTCCACTTGTCCCATTGCTGTCTGTGAAGGGCCAAAGTAACTCCATTTTGAGGCAGTAGCCATTTTGCTGTTTACATTAAACAGAGTGTCCAGTCTGCTTATCAAGGCCCAAACTGCTCCCTGCAACTTTACTCGCTCTGGCCCACCCTGGTAATCAGTAGAGCAACAGCAACCACAACTTTCCTGTCCTAGTAATCAGCAGAGCAACAGCAACCACAACTTTCTCGCCTTAGTACAAACACTTTCAAAAATATCCCCTGGACAAAGTAGCCAATCCCCCGTTGTTAACCACCAGTTCTGCGTCTGTACTTCCTGCTTGCCAAAGTGCGCGCTCCCTGAGACCAATCAGGTTATGCCAAATACCCTTTTCAAATGTCAGCCGATCAGTCCCACTCTACCTTGTTGTACATGCCTATAAAAACCTTGCATTTACTCACCTCAGGGCCTCTCAGCGTCACCACTTGCGAGTGCGCAGAGGACCGGGTTTGAACCTGCAATAAACAACCCTTGCTGCTTGGCTTTGACTCACGTCTCTGGTGGCCTCTTTGGGGAATTCTCGTGACTCCGAGCATTACATTTGGAGGTCCCAATGAGATCGTCCGGGATACCCCCCCTCAAGCCCATCAGACATTTGATCAAGGGGTCGTCTCTGACGCCGATCGGTAAGTTGGCTGGCCACCCTCTGTTCTTGTCTCCCTGTCTCTGTTGTCTGTTCTCTGTCTCTGTTGCTGGCATCAGTATCAGTTACTGGTCAAACCTTGGTGGATGCACTAAAAGGGTTACCAGTTGGGATCGGAGGGAGATGTCCCCCGATGCCCGTCAGGGGCTTCCTGGAAAGCCGTCCGGGTCCGGATCTGTAGAGGCCTCCAGGAAGGCCTTCCGGACCTGTCTGCTCCTCAGGGCACTCTTGCCCATTGCGCCAGCGATCTAACCTAAACCACTTAACCTTTCCATAGCCAGGGCTCCCTCTTCCATCGCGCCGGCAATTTAACCAAGTATTCCCTCCCACAGCCGCGCGGGGACACATCTACTGCAGTGTAACTAAAAGAACCGCGGAAGGAGGATTGGCCACCTCCATCTGAAGAACTTAGAAGTTCTCACCTGGAGGGACTGGAGGTCCCTAACAGGTTCTGGTAGAGAATTCTCATCTGGGTGGAAGCAAGGGCTGCGACCCTGGAGGTTCCATATCTGGAAATCGTGAGTCGGGAGCCTCAACGGCGGTCTCGGTGGACGCCGTTCGGGTTAAGACCTGGTAATAAGGATCCTGAATCTGGTGAAATTGGTGTGAGTGACTGGACACCTGAGAGAGTGGTGAGAGTGACCGGTCGGTGGGTGTTTGAGAGTCCTGTGTGAATCTGTTTTGTGGCTGGTATTATCTGTCTCGTTCTTCTTTGCCCTATTCTCTTGCTAATAATGGGCCAGGACCAGAGTACCCCGCTCTCCCTCCTCTTGGCTAACTTCGGAGATGTTCAAAGAAGAGGCATTGATCTGAGTCTGGACATCCGGAGGTCCAAGCTCATTACCTTTTGCCGCTCTGAATGGCCAGGTTTCGGGGTAGGATGGCCCACTGTGGGCACTTTCAACCTGCCCACAATTCTTAAAGTTAGGGCCCAGGTCCTTCTGCCCGGGAAAAAGGGACACCCAGACCAAGCCCCCTACATCCTGGTTTGGCAGAATTTAGTAGAAAACCCCCCTCCCTGGATGGCCCCTTTCCTGTCCCCGGGAAGTTGCAAAATTCATGCAGCCCGACCTACCGGATCCCCCAAACCGCGAAATCCTTTCGCACCCCCTCACCCGGTCCTCCTGGATAGTCTAGACCCACTTAGCCTAGATCCCCCTCCGTACGCTCCCATGCCGGTGGCTGCCCCCGCTCGACCTTTGAACCCTCCCGGGGGGGGGGGACAAGAACCCCTTCCACCTTGGGTGGGAGCAGAGGATCAGGAGGCAATTGCAGCTGCCCCCCCCCCAGCCATGGAGGGACCAACGGTCCCGCTGGACGCACATGGGGGCGCTCCCAATGGGAGAACCTTCCCCGCCCTCCCGATTCAACCGTAGCTCTGCCCCTCAGAGAGATCGGCCCCCCCGATGACACTGGCAACCCTAGACTCCAATATTGGCCTTTTTCAACTAGTGATCTGTATAACTGGAAAGCTCAGAACGCGCGATTCTCAGATAACCCAAAAGATCTCATAGCTCTTCTAGATAGCATTACGTTCACTCATCAGCCTACATGGGATGACTGCCAGCAGCTCTTGCGTATTCTGTTCACCACCGAAGAAAGAGAAAGAATCCAGGTGGAAGCAAGGAAATTGGTCCCCGGAGACCATGGCCGACCCACAGTCAATCCAGACCTCATCAATGCGGGTTTTCCTTTGACTAGGCCTGACTGGGACCACAACGCGGCAGAAGGTAGGGGACGACTGCTCATTTATCACCAGACTCTAATGGCGGGTCTCAGGGCTGCTGCTCGCAAGCCCACAAATTTGGCCAAGGTGTACACAGTAGAACAAGGTAAGACAGAAAGCCCCGCAGCATTCCTAGAAAGATTAATGGAAGCCTTTAGACAGTATACCCCCATGGACCCCGAGGCCCCTGAGAACCAGGCAGCAGTAGTTATGTCATTTGTAAATCAGGCGGCACCTGATATTAAAAAGAAACTTCAAAAACTAGAGGATCTAGAAGGTAAGCAGGTTCAGGATTTACTCCGCATAGCACAGCGGGTCTACAACAACTGGGATGCTCCGGAGGACAAGCAGCTTAAGGCAACCAAAGAAATGACCAAAGTCCTGGCCGCCTTCGTTCAGAAGGAATCAACCCCTCAAGGGGAATTCCAGGCTACCTGGCCCTCCAGACGTCCCCTAGACAAGGATCAATGTGCATATTGCAAGGGAAAGGGACACTGGATGTGCGATTGCCCCAAAAAGAAACTTGGGCGGGCAGGGCCCCGGCCGTGGCAGCCAAAGCCTTCCCCTTGTCCTATTCACCCAAGACTCTGAATAGCGGGGACAGGGTTCGGAGCCCCTCCCCGAGCCCAGGGTAACCCTACAAGTGGAGGGGAATCCCGTGCAGTTCCTAGTTGACACAGGAGCCCAGCACTCGGTGTTAACCAAACCCCATGGAAAGATCTCTGACAAGTCCTCCTGGGTCCAGGGGGCTACCGGAAACAAAAGATACCCCTGGGCCACCCAACGAACTGTGGACTTAGGGACAGGGAAGGTGACTCACTCATTCCTAGTCATCCCTGACAGCCCCTGCCCCCTGTTGGGAAGAGACCTACTCACCAAGATAGGAGCCCACATTTACTTCCAACCCAGTGGTCCCACAGTAACCGGCTTTCAAAACCAGCCATTATCAATACTGACCCTGCGTTTGGAGGATGAATACCGGCTCCATCAAACCCCGCTCCCACAGGGACAAGACATTGGGTCCTGGCTCCTCCGGTTCCCTGAGGCCTGGGCAGAAACAGGAGGCATGGGGCTAGCTAAGCACCGCCCTGCTCTCTTTATAGAACTCAAACCTGGGGTGGACCCCATCCGGGTCAAACAGTACCCCATGCCCACAGAGGCCAAATTGGGCATTACCCCTCACATCCATCGCCTCCTTGACTCAGGAGTGTTACGCCCCTGCCACTCGGCATGGAACACTCCTCTGCTGCCAGTTCGGAAGCCCAATAGTGGGGATTACTGGCCCATACAAGACCTGAGGGAGATCAACAAGCGGGTTATGGACATACACCCTACTGTTCCTAACCCTTACACTCTCCTCAGTGCCCTGAGACCAGGCAAACAATGGTATACTGTCCTCGACCTAAAGGATGCCTTTTTCAGTTTGCCACTGGCGGCCAAGAGCCAAGATCTCTTTGCGTTCGAGTGGGCTGACCCAGAAAGGGGCATAAACGGACAGCTGACGTGGACTCGCCTCCCACAAGGATTCAAGAACTCGCCCACCTTGTTTGACGAGGCCCTCCACGAGGATCTGAGTGAGTACAAAAGACAAAATCCTGACATAACACTCCTGCAGTATGTTGATGATCTCCTGATAGCTGCCGAGACCCAGCAGGCCTGCCTTCAAGGGACAGAAAACCTCCTCCGGAACCTTGGCGACCTGGGGTATCAGGCCTCAGCAAAGAAAGCCCAGATTTGCAAATCTGAGGTAGTATACCTGGGATATCTGCTGAAAGGGGGGCAACGATGGCTCACTGATGCCCGCAAAGACACTGTGCTCCGCATCCCCTGACCCACCTCACCACGCCAGGTAAGGGAATTCCTGGGGACCGCAGGATACTGTCGGTTATGGATACCAGGCTTCGCTGAGATGGCGAGGCCCCTCTACCTGGCCACCAAAAACCAGCAAAGCTTTGAGTGGACCGAGGAGGCAGAGCAGGCTTTCCAGTGGATAAAGGCCGCTCTCCTCTCAGCACCGGCACTGAGACTACCCGACATCTCCAAGCCATTCCACTTGTATGTGGATGAACATAATGGGGTGGCTAAGGCAGTGCTGACCCAGCGCTTAGGCCCCTGGCCCAGACCCATAGCCTACCTCTCAAAGAAATTAGACCCGGTGGCAGCAGGGTGGCCCCCTTGCCTTCGAATGATAGCCGCCACCACCTTGATGGTAAAAGATGCTGATAAATTGTCAATGGGCCAAGAGTTACATGTGACCACCCCTCATGCCATTGAGGGTGTCCTAAAACAACCCCCGGGCAGATGGATGAGCAATGCTCGTATGATCCATTACCAGGGGCTGCTGCTCAACCCCTTGAGAATAACCTATACACCTCCCCGGGCCCTAAACCCTGCATCACTGCTGCCTGACCCAGATCCAGACACTCCTCTTCATGACTGCACCGACATACTGGCCCAGGTCCATGGATTAAGGGAAGATTTACAAGACTATCCCCTGGCGGATGCCCAGGTTACCTGGTTCACTGATGGCAGCAGCTTCGTTCACCAAGGACAGAGATACTTTTTCAGGTTGGACTGAAGCTTTCCCAACAAAGCATGAGACGGCGCAAGTTGTAGCAAAAAAACTACTCGAAGAAATCCTGCCCAGGTATGGTTTCCCAGTTATGATAGGATCAGACAATGGGCCAGCTTTCATTTCCAAGGTACATCAGGGCCTGGCTTCCATACTTGGGGTTAACTGGAAACTACATTGTGCATATAGACCCCAGAGCTCAGGACAGGCAGAAAGAATGAATAGAACCTTAAAAGAGACCCTGGCTAAATTGACCATGGAGACTGGCGCTAACTGGGTGGCTCTACTCCCCTACACTCTGTATCGGGTACGCAGCACCCCATACAAACTGGGACTCACACCCCATGAAATCATGTATGGCAGGCCCCCTCCTATCCTACCCAACCTCAAAACTGACCTTGTTGAGTTAGACCAGGATCACTCACTTTTATTTTCCTTCCAAGCCTTGCAGCAGGTCCACAAAAGGATTTGGCCCAAACTGAAGGACTTATATGAAACAGGTCCTCCGCCCACACCCCATCAACTCTGCCTGGGTGACTGGGTTCTCGTCAAACGACATCGGCAGGAGACCCTCGAGCCCAAGTGGAAAGGACCCTACCAGATCATCCTGACCACACCTACGGCCGTCAAGGTAGACAACATAGCCACCTGGATACACCACACCCACGTCAAACCCGTCGACCCGCTGTCAGACCTCGTCAGATGCCCAGACCAAGACCACAGCTGGACAGTGGACCGCAGTAAGGACAATCCCCTAAAACTCACATTGCACCGCTCCCCCTTGCGCCGAAACTCCCCACCACCTTAAAGGTCTCCCAAATAACCAACATGTGGACCCTCTTTATGACTCTATTCTTCCTACCAGCATCCTGGGCCTCCTTAGGGACTCACAATGTACACCAGCCACTTAATACTACCTGGCAGGTCATAAATGGGGCGGGTTTAATGGTCTGGAGCACGTCCCGGATAACCACTCCGTTGACCTGGTGGCCTAACCTATACCCAGATGTCTGTAAACTAGCAATGGGAGCTCCAGCCAATTGGGATGTGGAAGCCTATTTCGACCTCCAGAAGGCCCCCTCAATCCCGTCCCCACCAGAACAATTAGGATTAGACCCCTGGGGTGGCTGTGGAGGTCAGGTCCATTGAAGTATGCTAAGAACCCTCCCCTTCTATGTATGCCCTGGGTTCCACAGACCTAGAGGGTGGACTCACAGGTGCAGAGGGGGAGCCCAATTCTTCTGTAAAAGCTGGGGCTGTGAAACCACAGGTGACACTTATTGGAAACCCTCAGCCTCATGGGACTATATTACAGTAACTGCGAACTAATCCCACCAAAGGGCCTCCCCTAACTGGCTGCGTGACCCAGAATGTAATGAGTGATGCCATCCCCTTAAGATCACCTTCACTGAGGCGGGGAAGAAACAGATAGATTGAACAAAGGGGCATCAATGGGGCCTCAGGTTCTACAAAGAGCACTATGATGATGGCTTACTATTTACCATTAAACTCTCCATGGAGGCTCCCCGTACTCCCTTGGGGCCCAATCCAGTCCTAGCCCCTCAGGCCCCACAACCCCTCCCTGCTAATAAGCCGATCGAGCAGATGGAACTAGGACCCCCATGGGTCATAACCTAACCACCCCAAGACCAGAAATTGAAAACACCCGAACCCGAACCCACCTGACCCAGCTAGTTCAGAACGCTTTTAATATCCTAAACCATACCAGACCTAACGCCACCCAATCATGCTGGCTATGCTATGATATTGCCCCCCCCCTTTTATGAAGGGGTCGCCACCACAGGAAGTCCCAACCTGACTTCGGATATAACCCAATGCCGTTGGCAGCACCAGAATCATGGCATAACCTTATCATCCATAATGGGACAAGGAACTTGCATAGGACAGGTCCCACAGACGCACGCCCACCTTTGTAACCAGACCTTAAATACTACCCAAGGAAGTCACCAGTACATGGTGCAGCCCCTAGACGCCTGGTGGGCCTGCGCCTCCGGGATCACCCCGTGCATCCACCTCCTGGTGCTGAACCAGACGAAAGATTATTGTGTTCTAGTCCAACTAGTCCCCCGTCTAATTTACCGCTCCCACGAAGATATGCTCACATATTGGGAAGGGGGACAACACAGATCAAAAAGAGAACCTGTAAGTTTAACCCTTGCCATCCTACTGGGCTTAGGACTTGGGACTGCAGGAGCAGCCACGGGGGCCTCAGCCTTAGCATTACAGCGCCAGCACTATCAAGGCTTAAGGGCGGCCATCGATGCAGACATACAGGAAATAGAGTCCTCCATTTCCAAGTTCCAGGAGTCCGTGAGCTCCTTATCGGAGGTAGTCCTACAAAACAGACGAGGACTAGACCTCCTCTTCCTTCAACAAGGGGGTTTATGTGCCGCCCTTAAGGAAGAATGTTGTTTCTACATAGACCATTCAGGAATAGTCAAAGATTCTATGGCCAAAATTCGGGAAGGACTAGATAAATGAAAAAAAGAACGAGAACAGGGACAAGGCTGGTTCCAGTCTTGGTTTAACTCTTCCCCCTGGCTAACCACCCTAATATCCACCTTGCTAGGACCCCTCTGTATCCTACTCCTCCTGCTCACCTTTGGTCCATGCCTTTTAAACCGCCTGATAGCCTTTGTCAACCAACGCCTCCAGACCGTGCAGATCATGTTGTTAAGACAGCAGTACCAACCCCTAGCTATAGACACTAAGGACCCAAGATTGGCTCCTCAGGTACTTGAGAGAGGGGGGAATGAAGGGCCAAAGTAACTCCATTTTGAGGCAGTAGCCATTTTGCTGTTTACATTAAACTGAGAGTGTCCAGTCTGCTTATCAAGGCCCAAACTGCTCTGGCTGCTCCCTGCAACTTTAACCTCCCTGGCCCACCCTGGTAATCAGTAGAGCAACAGCAACCACAACTTTCCTACCCTAGTACAAACAACTTTCAAAAATATCCCCTGGACAAAGTAGCCAATCCCCCGTTGTTAACCGCCAGTTCTGCTTCTATACTTCCTGTTTGCTAAAGCGCGCGCTCCCTGAGACCAATCAGGTTATGCCAAATACCCTTTTCAAATGTCAACCGATCAGACCCACTCTACCTTGTCGTACATGCCTATAAAAACCTTGCATTTACTCACCTCGGGGCCTCTCAGCGTCACCGCTTGCGAGTGCACAGAGGACCGGGTTTGAACCTGCAATAAACGACCCTTGCCGCTTGGCTTTGACTCACATCTCTGGTGGCCTCTTTGGGTAATTCTCGCGACTACGAGCATTACATCTGCTCTATCCAATGCCCCACAACCAAGATATTTTGGCACAAGTTGCAGAAAACTTCTGGAATTGGTAACATCTTTTCCAGATTTCCATGCTCATTTTTTGCTCAGAAAGTAGCCCCCCAGGCTAAACCACAACCACAAAGGGACTATTCAAGACTGAGCATTATATATGTTGGACCTCATAGTATAATAAGCAGAATATTTGGCATTTAGCCTTGGTTCCTGATATAAAGCTTCTAAAATCCTTGGAATTTCCTGAGCAATAGAAGTGTCTTTTGTTATTCCTAATGAGCCCCTTTCAATCACACCTGAGTTTATGCTAATAAACTGACTTAAGATAAGACCCTTCTCTAGCCTCAGGTTGGAGTGCATCCCCAAAAAGAGGAAGTGATCAGTGGGTTGAAACATTCAGCCCCACTCACTGACCTTGATGGAAAGGAGAGAAGGACTAGAAACTGGGTTATAAAAACTTTTTTTTTAAGATTTATTTATTTTAGGGGCGCCTGGGTGGCTCAGTCATTAAGCAGCTGCCTTCTGCTCAGGTCATGATCCCAGAGTCCTGGGATTGAGCCCCAAATGCGGCTCCCTGCTCCACGGGAAGCCTGCTTCACCCTCTGTCACTCCCCCCACTGCGTTCCCTCTCTCGCTGTCTCTCTCTCTGTCAAATAAATAAAATCTTTTTTTTTTAAAGATTTATTTATTTTAGAGAGAGGTGGGAAGGGATAGAGCAAGAGAGAGAGTCTTAAGCAGACTCCACACTGAGCCCGACTCGGGGCTCCATCTCAGGACTCTCACAACCTGAGCCAAAACGGAGTCAGATGCTTAACCAACTGCACCACCCAGGTACCCCAGGTTATAAAAACTCTTCAATAATGAGATTGGGAGAGCTTCTGGGTTGGTAAATACATTGAAGTGCTGGGAAAACTGAGTGTCCAAAGAGGGCATGGAATCTGTGCCACACCCCCCTCATAACTTGCCCCACGTATCTCTTCCATTGGCTATTTCTTGGTTGTATCCTTTATCACAAACCAGTAAATGTAAGTAAAGTTTTCCTGAGTTCCGTGAACCATTTTTGCAAACTGCCCAAACTCAGGAGGGAGGCACAAGAAGCCCTGATTTATAGCTGGTTGATCAGTAGTACAGGAGGCCTGGCACTTGCAACAGGTGTCTGATGTGAGGGCAGTCCTTTAACTTGCCAGATCTGATGCTCACTCCAGGTGGATAATGTCAGAATAGAGCTGAATTGTTGGACACCCAGATGGTGTCAGAGAATTTGCTGGTGTCAGAGAAAATATCCCAGAAACATCTCTGACTCCACCCTGAGAAAGACTTGGTCGCTAGGGCCTTAAGAGACACCGCCTATAAATGCCCCAACAGAGAAATGTCTTCTTTTGCAGGATGCAGTTTATTTGCTCTTCCTTTGTCAATGGAAAAAGTTAAATGCAAACTCACCCAGAAGCCACAGACCAATAAATCATAGTCTAGTTCTTGAGGTCTGAGGAAATGATTTAGTCTACTTGGGCTGCCATACAGAATGCCATAGGCTAGGTGGCTTAGGCAACAGAAAATTATTTTCTCACAGTCTTGGGGGCTGAAGATCAAGAGGCCAGCAGGGCTGGTATCCGCTGAGAGCTCTCTTCTTGGGTTGCAGGCAGCCACCTTCTTACCAAGTCCTCACACAGTGTTTCCTCTGTGCACACGCAGAAAGAGAGAGAGTTTTGGTGTCTTTCTCGTCTTGTAAAGACAGCAGTCCTATTGGACCAGGACCCAACACTTTTGACTTAATCTAACCTTAATTAACTACTTACAGGCTCTATCTCCAACTACAGCCACCCTGGGATTTAGGGCTTCAACATATGAATTTCAGGGGGACATGTTCAGGGCATCACAGGAGGGATGCCTCTACTTATTTTCTAGAACCAAGCCACATCACTACATCCAGTTACTGGGTCATAAAATTATAGAATGTTAAACATGAAAGGAATATTAACTCCTTCATCTCTGGGTCCCAGATGGGTGGCGTGACTTGATCTTGGAGATTACTCACAGTGAAGCTGGGAGTGGGGCCCAGATTCCCCTGACAGGTCAGTGCTCTTTTCCACTGCCTTGTGCAGTCCCTAAAGGATGGGTTCTTCAGAAGAAGCTCTGAAGGGGCCAGATCTTGATTTATTAGCAAGGGAGGGCTTTAGGACAATGAAAGGAGCCATGAAATGTTGTATGGCCCATTGAAACTCATGATATATTCCTAAATTCAACATTTGAGGATTTTCTCTGTCAGAAAAGGATCATGGTATTAGTCAAACTGGATTTAAAGATTCTAGTCAACTCTGTGGGTATAGCATAAGCAACTCCTTCTGAGTCCACGTGGGTTTTCTAAACTTTAAGGGGGTCCCAACACCCCTTAGGGCTTGACCTCCTTACTCAGGAAACACACTCCTGCCAGGGTACAGCCATCAAGACCAAGTGTCCTGTCCTCCCCTTGATATCCTCACATCTCTTCAGCCAACCAGGAGTCAAGTGCCCAGGACTTCATGGAAACGGAAACTCCTATTTTTGTCCCACCTTTGCAAAACCAACTCTTTCCCCCTGGCAACCTAAAGAAATTCTCTCATGACCCTCAAATGATGCTGACAGGACATCCACATGGCCCTGAGATAGGCGAAGCAACAATTGCCTACAAAACTCTGGAAAATAACTAACTATGGAGCCAGGTGCCCCCTGACAGCTGGGCAACCCCACTGGGGACCCTGAGCACGCCACAGACTTTAAGCCCCAGGTCGTCTTCCAGACCCCACCTTGTGGATTTGGCTCCAGTCCTAACACTCACCCCCCCTTTCCTGGACTGACCTCCAATTCACCATAAATACTGCAGCCAAAATCATCTCATGGGATGCCACTTCTCCTTCCCACCTTCAAATCATATAGTAGTATTATTTTGAGCATAACCCCAAGATTTTATTGTATTCATAACAAAATAAAAAAGAAGTGTGGACTTGGATCGCTTGGCCCCTTCCCTTTTTATCCCCTCCCAGTCTGAAATGCTCAGCTCTACAGTTGGGCTCCACACACTCAACCTCAGCACAGTGTTCTTTGTAGTTTATTTATAGTTTATTACATATTTCTGGTATATGTTTTAAAGGATTATGCTATGGATGTAATTTTGCCAATTCTTCTCTGCACTCTGGGAAATGGCTTTTCTCAATTCACTGATGGAGAAAATGTCTCTCTCCCTTCCTGAGTCCAGTGGTCTTGTCATGCTCCAGTTAGAGGCCTCTCTGTGTGGTCACTAAGCTAATTCACCCTCGAGGGCAGAAGTAAAAACTCCCCCCATCCCCCATCCCCTACCCCCACCCCGCCATCCAGAGTGTTTTCCCTTCTCCCCACAAGATCAGAAAACAGGGTCCTGCTGGGAAAACACTCCATAACATTCTCTCCCCCGGCCCTACCATGAGTTAGTGATTAGGCACATTTGGTTTTCTTTTACTTTGTTTCTAAAATAAACCTCCAAAGAAAACCTAATAACGGGACATGTATACAATTTTGCCGCTATTCTTCCCTCCTGATCGCTCCAGGTGCCTCCTATTGGAGAATGGGAATACAGACAGGGTGTTGTACCTGGGATACAGAAGACAAATGTTGGACCTGCAGTTCTATGAGGGTGACATCAGACCGGAAGGAGGGGTAGAACGCAGTGTGCGGTACGTGCAAGGGGAACAGGCAAGGCCAGGAAGTGACTGGCAAACAGATCTACAGGATGTAGAAGATTTACCAGAAGAAGGAGTGTTTCAAGCAGAGAGGGAAGCAGCCGCAAAAGCCCCTAGTGATAGAGACCATGGTGCTTTCCAGAAACCAAGAGACCACCAGCATGGTCCGACCAGGGAGAGGACAAGGGAGCTTAGCGCAGAAACAAATGGTTGCCATAGACCTGGAGACTGAATGGAAAAAACCTTCATGTGAGACAAGCTCATGAGAAACCAGTTTCTCTTTCTATGGGAGGTCCTCTTGAACTACAGACACAGAGGACATGTGGCCTTCTCCTCCTTTCCTGTGACTCTCATTTCCTAAAACTCAGAACCCACCTCATCCCCTCTAGACAGTCCTCCCCGATTTCCCTTCACAGCACCCGAGGGTTCCTTTGTCCTAATCAGCAGACTTCCCTATGCCAGTTGGCACTAAGAATAAAACATGGGACAATCAAAAGCAGAAATGGCTCTGGCTCCTGGCCCACACCCTTTTTCAGTAAGCTGTGGGAAAAATGCAAGCCTCACAGGATTTTTCATAATGTCTTCTTAGTCATTTAATAGAGAAAAGGATTCCCTGGCTGTTAGAAACACATCACCAAAGGGAATGGAATCTAGGCATACCTGTCCTTCTTCATGCACATCGGCATCTTAAGGCAAAATTTCTCCCTGGTTACACAGAGAGGATTCTTGAAAATCACAAAAAGTATTGAATCTACCCAAAACAAAAACAAGTAAGCCAACACATGGAATAAGGCTTTCACAAAAATAAAGTCAACCACGTTGTTTCTGAAGGTGTCGCAGTGGCTTACAGTCCTCAAATTGCAAGGAAACATACAGACCCATAGATGGCGCAAGCTGACTGCCAAATAAATACTTTGTTCCCAATGACATCATAGACTGCATCGGTTCTGCTAACCAGGCTGCCTCAAGGCTGGGAGCCTCCAGTCCAATCCCCCATCTTTGCTACAAGCACGGACTGGCTGTGTAGCTTCTTTCTCTGTTCCATTGCGTAATCGTGGAGAAAGACAGATGTCACCATTTTTTTTTTCAAGAACGTTCTGGTATTTTAATGTCAATGCTCTATAAAAATTAGCCCAGGGGGCACCTGGGTGGCTCAGTGGGTTAATCCTCTGCCTTTGGCTCAGGTCATGATCTCAGGGTCCTGGGATCGAGCCCCGCATTGGGCTCTCCACTCAGCGGGGAGCCTGCTTCCCCTTCTCTCTCTGCCTGCCTCTCTGTCTACATGTGATCTCTCTCTCTCTCTCTCTGTCAAATAAATAAATAAAATATTTTTTAAAAAATTAGCCCAAATTCCCCAGACCCTTGGTGTAGTTCATCCTGCCCACCTCCTCAGTGGGTGGATCTTAATCTGGTCCATTGCACGGCACTCCAACTCTTCGTCATGTCTGTCCTTGGCCTCTAAACCTGCTGCGTGTTTTCCACAACCTCCCTTGGTATTATGCCAAGCCTGATCACAAACACCAAATCACAATTTGGTGACAATCACAGTTGTAGCTCTCCTTCATGTTGTTAAGTGTTCATCTTTATTTAGTGACGATAATTTATGAAGTCCTATCTTTGCCTCCATAAATCCTCACAACAATGCTTTGAAAATAGTAGTTATCTCCAATTTAGAGGTGAGAAACAAATTTTAGAGGCCAAGAGATGCCCGGGGGGGCTCAGTCGGTTAAGCATCCAACTCTTAATTTCTCCTCAGGTCATGATCTCAGGATGGTGAGATCAAGTCCCATGTTGGGCTCCACAATCAGTCAGAGTCTGCTTGATTTTCTCTCCCTCTTTCTTTCTCCCTCTGCCCTCTCCACCTCCCCAAATAATTAATTTTTAAAAATTTTAAGAGGCCAAATAGTTAACATTTTCCGGGCTTGTAATATCAGAAGAAAGATAATGAAAAGTGACTTTCTCAACCCATCTGGGTGTGTCTCTCCATGCTTTCTTCATGTGTGTCCTTCTAATTTTGTTCATTTTTTTTTAAGTTACCACACTATAAATACGGACCCATAGTTAGTTTGCTGTTAACTGTTATGGTTTATAGAATTTACACTTCCTGGGTATAATCATGTCAATACTGGTAACACTACCCTCACTTACAAAGCCTTTCCAGAGTTCAGGCATCTTTCTAAAGCACTTCTTAACTGTGTTAACTCAGGTAACCCTCACCACAATCGTATGAAAAGTAAAGCACTGTTATGAATCCTCGATTTACAGATGAGGAAGCTGAGGCAAAGAAAAGTTAAATAATTTCCATGAAGATCACACAACAGATTGTAGCGCTGGGATGTAAACACAAGCCATCTAACTTTGGGGCCATATTGTTACCCACTATACTCGTGCACACTTAGAATTATTACTGGATCACGAAATAACTAAGTCCATCTTCCATCTCCTTGATAAGTTTGTGACAGGTTGGTGTGAGGTCGAGCATAGGGGTGGAGATAGGGAAAGTTAGTGGAGCCCTCATTACCAAGAGAAGAGTCACTGAGCCTTTTTTATTTGTTACCCATTTCTAAAATGTAGGTCACTCTATTCAGCTCCCTTTAGGAACCACTACTCAGATGTCCCCTATGCAGAAGGACACTACTCAGTGGGCAGCATCAACTGTTGGATCCAGAGTAAGACGCTCCTCTCTGGTAGAATTTCCATGTGTGGTCTCAACAATTCCACATTTGTAAGAACTAAATAAAACACAGAATGTAAAGTGCATGTTCTGGTTCCACAGAAGGCTAAACATGGAATTACCACATGATCCAGCAAGTCCTAGGTGCATACCTAGAAAAATTGAAGGCAGGGACTCAAACAGAATTCTGTACACCAGTGTTCATAGCAGCATGATTTAAAATAGACAAATTCTACAAGCAGCCTGCGATGGTCTCGATGCTTGTGGCTCCCTAATAGGTTGAAATCCCTATGTCCAATGTGATGATATTAAGAGATGGGGAAGAATTATTACTAAAGCAATAAAACATGAACATACACACAAAGAGAAGAGATAGGGTCTTTGGGAAGTGATTAGGTAGTGAGGGTAGAGCCCTCACAAATAGGATTAGTGTCCCCCTAAAAAGAGGCCCCACAGAGATCCCTCACCCCTTCTACCATATAAGGGCAGAACAAGAAGCTTTCTTCTGCAGCCCAGAAGAGGGCTTTTACCAGGACCAGACCATGCTGACACGTCCAGCTGCCAGAATCAATATTTAGTTACAGCAGCCCAAACAGACTAAGACAGAACCCAAATGTCCACTGACAGACAAATGGATGGACACAGTGTGGTATATCCACACAACGGAATACTGTTCAGCCATAAAAAGAAGTACTGACACACGCTGCAATATGGATGAGCCCTGAACACATTATGCTAAGTTAAGTGAGCATGTCCCAAAGGAACATATTGTATGATCACTTATATGAAACACCTAAACTATGCAAATTCATATGGACAGAAAGTAAAGGAGAGGTTAACAGTGGCTCAGAGGAGATGGGGAAGGAGGGTATTGGTTTAGTGGGTACAGAGTTTCTATTTCAAACGATGACATTCCGGAAATGGATGATGGCGATGGTTATACAACTTTATAGATATACTTAAGTGCCACTGACTTATGGTGACCACGATTCAGATAAGGGTGACCATGTGACTCACTACTCTATGCAATGAGATTTATGTTCCATTATTGAGTGGGGCTTCTGGGAAAGTTCATTAAAAGGTAGGGGTGGTGAATGCTGATTCATCTGGCATGCTCCCTTTTACCTTTGATCCTTTCTTCCTTCTTCCAGCATGGAACATGGGCGTGATGGCTAACACCCAGCAGCCATCTAGATTCTACCAGGTAGAAGTCAGCACAGGGGCAGCAGAGCAGAAGGAAGTCTGAGACACCACTGGCAGTGTGGAACAGCTACACCTTTTGGGGAATGCTCATCTCTGGACTCTATGTCACCTGAGAGAAAAGAGAACTCATGTGTGGTGTTTAAACTACCTGCTGCTGAACACAAATCCTAACTGATTCAGCACATTACCCTCTATGGTTGGTATTATTGCTATTGGTTTTATTGCCAAGAAAAGTGTGCCCAGGCCAGGGTTGGTCTGATAATGTCAGCAATGCTCAGAAGACTGGAGATGTTGGAAAATGATTTACCCACCGGCCCAAGTAATGTTCACTCAAAGCTACAGGATTCAGAACAGCCCTGTCAGTCCCACTGCCACAGATGCATCATAAAAAACAGAGACATCATAGCCTGTCCCCTGGGGCAGCCATGTTGATTGATGTACTTCTCCCTCACCTCAAGTGGGAAGAGTTTTCTGCTCCATAGAGTAGAAAGGACTGGTAGGCATCTGGCATCTTTTCCTTGCTAGATTTAAAGGGAAGTTGAGGGGCACCTGGGTGGCTGTCCGTTAAGCCTCTGAGTCTTGACTTCAGCTCAGGTCATGATTTCAGGGTTGTGAGATCGAGCCCCATGTGGGGCTCCATGCTCAGCAGGGAGTCTGCTTCAGATTCTCCCTCTCTCCCTCAGCCACCCCCTCCCGTGTTCATGTGCTCTCTCTCTCTCCATCTCTACAAAATAAATAAATACATCTTTTAAAAATAAACACAAAAAATTAAACAAGATGGGATCAGGAGGGAGACAAACCATAAGAGACTCTTAATCTCAGGAAACACACTGAGGGTTGCCGGGGGTGGGGAGAGGGATAGGGTGGCTGGGTGATGGACATTGGGGAGGGTGTGTGCTATGGTGAGTGCTGTGAATTGTGTAAGACTGATGATTCACAGACCTGGACCCCTGAAGCAAATAATACATTATATGTTAATAAAAAAAAGTAAATGAATAAATACATAAGTAATAAAGCTAGAGGTTTCTCTAATTGCCTTTCACAACTTAATATAATGACAAACCCCAGGATAGAAGGGCTGGTCGTCATCTGGGTGTTATTCTGACACCTCACAGTTCCTTGACTCTGCGTCGTTGACCTGTACCTGCACACCACTCTGGGCCAACAACTTCCTGGTATGGCCACACCCTGGACCTCAGCAGGAAGGGAACTGCTACACCAGAATCTTGGTATCTGAGATTTCATTGTCTGACTGCCCCTCCCTCTTCTCCTCCCTATTCCTGTGCTTCTGCTCTTTACCTCATTATGATGGTCAATCCCATGGGTGGGTACACTGGTTCAAGGAAATTCAGCACTATCAATATTTTAGATGCACATGCCCTTTGGCCAAACAGTGCTAGTCCTAGATATTTATCCTATAGATCTCTGGAGTGTGCTCAATAACACACATGTTTAAGGATAATTATTTCAGAAAAAAAAAGACTTAAAAAAAATTTACCAACAAAAGACCCATTAAGTAAATCCATACATAAAACTGAATGCTATGCAATTATTTTAAAAATTGAGGCAAATCTTTCTGCAATAATATGAAAGTTTCCCCCAAGATGCACTTATAAAAGAGGCAGAGTATATTATGTGTTACTACTTATATGGGTAATTTATGTAAAAATAAATTATATATATATATGTATACACACACACACACACACACACACACACACATATATATATATAGTACCTAGTTTATGGATATACCTATACCTGTAATATAAATATGTGTATATAATATCTATACCTATAATAAATAGACACACATAGTACCTACCATACCATCTCTGAAAGGACATACAGGGAACACTAACAACAAAGGAAGACAGAGATGGATGGTGAGAAAACATTTAATTTTCACTGCATATCCTTTCATACTTCGATTTTATTCCATGTGCCAATGTTACCTACTTAAAATAATTTTCTTTTTTTTTAAAGATTTTATTTGTTTATTTGACAGACAGAGATTACAAGTAGGCAGAGAGGCAGGCAGAGAGAGAGAGTGAGAGGAGGAAGCAGGCTCCCTGCCACGCAGAAAGCCTGATGTGGGGGGCTTGATCCCAGGACCCTGGGATTATGACCTGAGCCGAAGGCAGAGGCTTTAACCCACTGAGCCACCCAGGCACTCCTAAAATAATTTTCAAAAAGATGTTCATCTCACTGTTCCTCTGCTCTCCTAGGCTTCTTACAGGTTTGCTACCTCTCTGACCCAATCACAAATTCATGGTCCATCTGTAGTGGACACTCCTGATGCCTGGTCTTTATCCTCTCAGGCCTTATTTTCCCATGGGCACCAGGAGACCCGACCCCCCACAGCCAACATCTCTTTGCCTGACGCCTTTCTCTGGCCACTCAAGTTCTCTGTATCTCCAGGTGTGGCGGCTCTCAGCTCCTGCGTGGCTACCCCTGGAGCAGTCCTAACCATTAGCTAATGGAAATCCTCTCAGGGGAGATAACTGAGATGTATTTCCCCACTGGCTCCCAGAGTCCCCCGTCAGGGTGAAGCTCCCAT
This sequence comes from Taxidea taxus jeffersonii, assembly GCA_003697995.1. Lineage (NCBI taxonomy): Eukaryota > Metazoa > Chordata > Mammalia > Carnivora > Mustelidae > Taxidea > Taxidea taxus. Next base: position 92,745 of record ML101307.1, on the reverse strand, counting down.
CGACTGCAGTGCATACCTTTTATTAGCATCTTTCCCTCCCCTGTCACGCTCCCTGCTCTTCCCCACCAGCATTTTTCCTACCGTTGTCTCCCAGTAAACTGCGTGCTCTCAAATATCTGCCCCGAGATCTGCCTTCAAGGATCCCAAACGAAGATGTAGTCATTTCAACCATGCCTTCTTTAAGACTATCGATTTCTCTTGCCTTTCTGTGGACCGCCCATGGCAAAGTCTACCCCAACCACCAGTTCAGTGCCCCTGAGAACTGTGTTGATTGATCTTTCCCCAATTTAGTATTTGCAACCTCAAGCTGACTCTTCGGCACTGTTCCAAATTCCTTATCAGTTCCTTTCTCCTCTCCCAGAAGCAACATCTTCAAGCTATTTCTATTAATGAGTTCAACTTACCCCCATTCCCTGCTTCAGAGTCCCCAACTGCTTCCCTGAGAAAAGAGAAGCAACGGCAGCGAACTGGTGGTTTCTATAACTGTACAAATGTTTCATATGTGTTTATTTATTCTCTCTGATGGAAGATATTTTCCTTTTGGGTTGTCCTTTGTGTTTGGTACAGAATAACTGCAGGACTAGGCAAGGTAGGTTCACATCCTGGTCTGCTGTTGTGACCAGTCTTGTGACCTTGGTCAATTGACTGAGTTTCTCTCCTCTATAATAAAGAGATAGAAACAGTACCTGCTTCATATAATAGATTGAGGAGTAAATGAGTTAACACATATAAAGCACATAGATCAGAGCCTGAAATATTGTTAAGTCCTTAATAAATTTAGTTATTGTTCCAAATGTTCTGTAATGAACCCCTGTCAATTGTGAAATCAGAAAAAAAAAAAAAAAAGAAGAAGAAGAAGAAGAAGAAGAGTGTTACTGTATACTTGTTCCTATTTCGGTTTACCTGTTTACCTCCTGCCTCCTTTCTTGAAAGACCAGAGGCCTCTATTTCCACATGTTAACCCCTCCACCTGTACTCACTAACCTAGTCTCTAATTTATCATCTAAGACCCTGACCTTCAGTTATCCTCTCTTCTCACTTATATCACCATCCTTTCCTTTTCCATTGAATCAGCCTCAAATAGGCTCAAATTGTTCCCACCCAGAAAAATAGAAAACTGGCTTCCTTCCACCCCACTGTCCTATGACGTTAACTCTTCCCTGTCTGTGGCTCCTAGATTTCTCACCTCATCATGCCCAGCAAAATCAGACTTGCCCCCTGCCATTCTAATAAGCTCCTCGAGCAGTGGCTACTGATCTCACAATTACCAAAGAGACATTTTTTTTTTAAAAGTTCTCTTTACTGGACTTCTCTTCACAGCATTTGACAATGTCTATTACCACTACCTTCTATTGATTAATTCATCATGGCTTATCGAGCATTAACCATAAATGCTGTATTATGTACAGTTTTAGGTGCCAGGAATACAGTGATAAAGACTGTCTTAGGTTATGTTTCTCCAGGAAGCAGACCCAGAGATAAGAGTTCACTGTGAGTAGTTTATTTGGGGAGAGATTCTAGAAACCCTGGTAGGGAAGTAAGAAAGCAAACAGAGAAGGGGGAAGCCAATATAGGGGTATTCATTAGCAGTAAGGATAGTTTGGCTAAGTCCTGCTGTGGACCTCTCAGAAACAGCAGAAAGCAAATTTCAGCACTGCCCCTGACAGGGGAGAGAGGAAACTGGAGTATTCTGTCTCCTTTCATGTGTCAGTAACTTCTGGAATCTCCAGCCCGCCTCACTAGAGGACCAACATGCTTGAGGAAGCCTCAGATAGAACGTTTGCTGAGACTTGCAGTGAGAAGCTGCCGGTATCTATGGCAACAGGGGTATGTCAGGGGCACCAAAAGAGTCTGCTTCAAAAACAGGCAAGTTTCCTGTTCTGTGGAGCCTCCAGAGACAAATAACAAAATGTGAGCAAAAAAATGAACAACGTAATTTCAGATAAAGACAAATGCTGTAGAGAAAATGAAACTGCAATGTGATGACCACTGGGTGTGGGCACGGTGGGTTGAATTATATCCCTTCACATGTTGGAGTCTTAACCCCCAGTACCTCAGAATGTGACTTTATTTAGAAACAGTCCTTACAGAAATCATCAATTTGAAGATCATTAGAATGATAATCCAATATAACGGGGTCCTTAAAAAATGGGGGAATTTGGACAGAGAAATTCACATAGAAGGAGAGGATGTGATGAGAGTCGGGAAAAAGACAATCATGTACAAGCCAAGAAAAGAAGGCTAGATCAGATTCTCCTTCACAGCCCTCAGAAGGAACCAACCATGACAGTACCTTCATTTTAGACTTCTAACCTCCAGAGGGTGAAGCAATAAATTTCTGTCATGTAAGCCACCTGGTCTGTGACAGTTTGTTATGGCAACCCTAGGAAATGAATACAGATGTCTGCTAACTCGATGGCGTGGTCAGAGAAGACCTCTCTTTGGAGGTAGTATTTAAGCTGAGGCCTAACTAAGAGTATGAGCCAGCCTTGCATAGGCCTGGGACAGAGCGCTTTAGACAAAGGGATAAGCAAAGGCAAGGGCCTAGAGGCAGCAAGGACTTGGTATGTTCAGAGAACAGAGAGAAGGCTGTTGGCTGGATTTAGTAAGCAGTAGTGGGGGAATGTGCAGGATGGGGTTGGAGAGCTGGACAGGGGTCAAATGTGGGTCCACTTGGGTCATGATAAGGGTTGGATTTTAGGCAAAGTGCAATGAGAAACCACTGGAGGATTTTAATCAGGGGAATGACATGATCTTATCTGTGCTTTTGTAAAGGTGTTCTGTCTGCTAGGTAGAGTATGGTCTAGGTGGAATGAGAACCAGATCCGAAGCAGGAAAGCCACTCAGAAGACTGTTGCCGCTGTCCAGGGGAGAGGTGTTAGTGTCTCGGAGTCCTAGGGTGCCCATGGAAGGAAAAGTACTGAAATTCTTATATAATTAGGAGCTGAATCGATAAGACTTGCTGATGGGAGGAGGCCAGGGGTGGGAGGTAATCCAAAAGGTTCCTGTTTGTTTACTTGAGCAACTGGGTGGATGATGAGCCATTTACTGAGATGGAAAAGCCTGGGAGAGGACAAGGTTGGGATGAGAAGGAAGGAGAATCTGTCCTCCCTTAGCTTTCAGGATATTGCCCTCTCCTGCTTTTCTCCAACTCTCTGACTCTTCTTTCTGTGTTTCTTCTTGGCTCCTCTTTCTCAATCCATGGAAATGTTGGCCTTTCACACACCTCTCTCTTTGCTCCCCAACCCTCCTTGGTTGAGTTCATCCAGCCCCAAGACTCTGGTACCACCTCTATGCCAGTCACCACCAAGTACATGTTCAGCCCAACCTCTCCCCAGAGCTTTCAGAGCTGCACATTCAATTGCCCTGTAGATTTCACACCTGGAAATTCCAAGTCTCTCTAAGCCCATCCATGCAGCCTCACCCTCAAATCTGCTCATCCAGGTGGATTCTCTTGCTCAGCCAATGGTTCACCCATACACCTGAACTCTTGTTCTCATCTTCTCCCACTCTCACCCCACAGTCCTCCCCAAAACCCATGACTATTAAATGTGCTCATAAGAATTCTTACTGTAGAGAAGACGAAAAGGAGAGAATTAAGAACTAGGATTTTAAACAGTGTTCATGGTTTATCTAGAACTGAAAATTCTGTTTTCAAGACAGATTCTAAGGTTATGTGAAATACTATAAGGTTATCTGAAATATTTCATGATTGAGATATTTGCTTGATGAAAACATGAATTACTAGAGGAGAGTAGTGGGGAAAAAAATTCCTAGGCCAGAAATTAGGCACCAACATTTAAGTATAGCTTTTGTCACTAATCTACTTGTTCTTGGCTAATAAGTCCTTTACCACTTTGGTGTCTGAGTTTTCTAATCTGTCAAATGACTATGAAAATTAAACCATCTCTTTGCAACTCATAGGGAAAAGAAGATTATTATCATTAAAAGTGTCAGGGAAGAAACATAATCAAACAGAATATTAAAAGAATAATCCATCATGACCAAGTAGGGTTAAATATCAGAACTAAAACAGTTTAATGTTTGGATATCTATTAATATGACTCACTACATTAACAGATGGAAGAAAAGTAGCCATACAATTATTGAGAAAGATGCCCAGAAACAATTGGAAAAATTCAACATTAATTTACCAATTAAAAAAAAAAAAGAAAACTAAAAAACTAAAAAAAAAATCTTAAGCAACTTCTTTTTTAATTTTTGGATCACTAGTTACATCTACTGTGTGTTTCTCATAAATGTAGATTTAGAGTAAAGAGTTTCAAAAGCCCTTGCTTTCAAAAAATGCTTTTCTCTCTTCCCTTTTGTGGACATTGCTAAAGCATCAATGCCCAAAATGAAGTTCAATCCCTTTATGACTTCTGACCAGAGTAAGAACCATAAAAGGCATCTCGAGGTACCTTCCATTGCGGGAAGATTATGCCTTTGCCTCTTTTCAAAGAGCTAAGACAGAAGTACAACGTTCAATCCGTGCCCATGCGAAAAGATGAAGTACAGGCTATGGGAGGACACTACAAAGGTCAGCAAATGGACAAAGCTGTCCAGGTTTACAGAAAGAAATATGTCATCTACATTGAATATGTCTCAGATTCCTGCATAAGTCTGAAGAATACTTTAAAACACTTCTGGGAAGGCCTGGTTGGTTCAGTCCATTAAGTGGGACTCTTGATTTCAGCTCCTATCATGATCTCAGGGTTGTGGGATCCAGCCCCCAGTCCAGCTCATTGCTCAGCCAGGAGTCTGCTGGAGATTCTCTTTCCCTCTCCCTCTGCCCCCCCCCAACTCTTTCTATCTAAAAACAACAAACTTCTGAACATAGACCCTGTGTGTGTGTGTGTGTGTGTGTGTGGTGAGGTGGTAACATGTCAGCACACTGAAGCCAAGTTTTCCAGAATTCACTGCCCTGTTGAAAAAAAAAAAAAGGCAAATCTCACCAAGTAGGAAAGGAAAAGGCCAAATATAAGGAAGAAATAATTGAGTACATGTAGGAATAAAGTAATCTTATATATGACTTCAAATCAACTACTAAAATAGCTTTTCAATTAAAAAAAAAAACTACCCAACAAGTATGAAAGAATAGAATTTGAAGTATGGGGCGCCTGGGTGGCTCAGTGGGTTAAAGCCTCTGTCTTTGGCTCAGGTCATGATCCCAGGTCCTGGGATTGAGCCCCGCATTGGGCTCTCCGCTCAGTGGGAAGTCTGCTTCCTCCTCTCTGTCTCTGCCTGCCTCTCTGCCTACTTGTGATCTCTGTCTGTCAAATGAATAAATAAAAAAGAAAAAAATCTTTAAATTTAAAAAAAAGAATAGAATTTGAAGTAGAATTTCATTATTTGAAATCATTTTAAAGGCTTATACTTGTTGCATTATTTTCTTTTTACAGATACTGTGGGTCACAGCCTTGATGTATTGCTACACAGTCTTAAATCAGAAATACAGTCTCTGGGGCACCTGGGTGGCTCAGTCGTTAGGCATCTGCCTTCAGCTCAGGTCGTGATCCCAGGGTCATCGGGCTCCCTGCTCAGTAGGGAGTCTGCTTCTCCCTCTCCCACTCCCTCTGCTTGTGTTCCCTCTCTCGCTGTCTCTCTCACTGTCAAATAAATAAATAAAATCTTAAAAAGAAAAGAAAGAAAGAAAAAGAAATGCAGTCTCTAATAACAGTGTGAAAGAACACTTGCCCCAGGAATATGGATGGGCTCAACAGTATAAGAAGCAAAGGCACAAAATTAAATTTGATTTTTCTTTTGTCTTCTTTTCTTTTCTTTAAAGAAATTATCTTAAAAAAAAAAAAAGAAAGAAAAAAAGAAATTATCTGCAGACATTCCTATCTCTTTCCAGCCACTCAAACTGACAATTTCTTTTTTTTTTTTTTTAAGATTTTATTTATTTGTTAGAGAGAGCAAGAGAGCACAGGCAGACAGAGAGGCAGGCAGAGGCAGAAGCAGGCTCCCTGCCGAGCAAGGAGCCCGATGTGGGACTCGATCCCAGGACGCTGGGATCATGACCTGAGCCGAAGGCAGCCGCTTAACCAACTGAGCCACCCAGGCGTCCCTCAAACTGACTATTTCTAATTGGAACACAAAGACCAGTCATTCAGCTATCCCACCCCTGGCCTTTCCTGCTGCTTCCGTGCCATAGAATGAATGCTGTCAGCCTTGAATCATGTCCAAGTCCCTGGCAGTGCAAGAAAGCTAGCAGAGTTTGTATTTAGGTCTGCTTTCTTCAGTGTAAAAGTGAGTTGCCTGTACTTCAAGCCATGGAATTACAGAGCATTATTATTGAAAGAAGTCTGAGAAACCCAGTCTAAACCAGACGTTTTCAACCCTGGCTGCACACTGGAATAAACAGAGGACTTTTAAACAGTCAACAATGCCCTGACATCACCCTCAAAGTCTAACTTAATTAGTCTAGGAAGAGACCCTGGCTTTGGTGGTATTTTGTTTTTCTTTTTATTGAAGTATAATTAGCATACATATATAATAACATGTATTAGTTTAAGGTGTAAAATATGATTCAACAATTCTATATATTACTCAGTGCTCATCAAGATAAGTGTACTCTTAATCCCCTTTACCTATCACCTCCCCTCTGGTGACCACCAGTTTGTAATAGATAGATAGATAGACAGATAGAAGATAGTTTTTTTGTTGTTTTGGTTTTTTTTTAAGAGAAAGAGAGAGAGCATGAGCAGCAGAAGGGGCAGAAGGAGAGGGAGAGAGAATCTCAAGCAATCTCCACACTCAGCACAGAGTGGACACAGGGCCTGAACCCATGACCTTGAGATCATGACCTGAGACAAAATCAAGAATCCAACAAACGCCCAAATGACTGAGCCACCCAGGTGCCTCCATAATCTATATTTAGAGCCTATTTTTCTCCTTTGTTCATTTGTTTGGCTTCTAAATTCTACATATAAGTGAAATCACATAGTATCTGTCTTTCTCTGACTGACTTACTTCCCTTAGCATTCATTATACCCTCTAGGTCCATCCATACGTGAATGAAGAAAGATGTGGTACACATATTTATAGTGAATATTACCGGCTTTGGTAATTTTTTAAAGCTCCCCCAAGTGATTCTAACATGTAACTGCAGCTATAAAACTACTCTAGTTTAATTTTTTCATTACCTGAGCAAACATAGACCCAAAGTGACCATCTAGGTAATGGCAAATCTCATTGACTTATAGGAATACTTATGTTAAGAAGACTTCCAAAACCTGGAAATGAGTCAAAAAAGATGAATGTGTCCATTCAATGCCTTCCTAAAACATGGTCTTGAGTCCACCCAAGGGTCATCTTCTAAGACATAAAGTATTTGTAAGATGTGTTTAAGGCTGTAAAGGTTAGATGTTAATTTGTGGAAATGAATATAATACAAATGAGTTTCTATATAACAGAAATAAAAATTATTTCTATCCAGCTGAGAAGATAACCCCAAAGGTTATGATTTTATTGACCTATAGGTCATGAACCAGTTTTGTATCTAATTTAACAATCCTATTCCACCATATTTTTTCATTTATATTCTTGTTCACTCTTGCTCTCTCTCTTTCTCCCTCCCTCCCTCCTAATACATCACTTACCTTCTCAGTGTCTTAGTTTTCTAACTGGCTTTATCATCTTCCTGGTTACCTCATTAGTGAGAAATAAAACTTTGATACTTCTTCACTACATATTTATATGAAAATTATGAGTATAAAATTATGAGAACTATGTTTTGACACTTGAAAATGATATAAATTTTGCTAAAGTATCCTAAACCATTAAGAAGCTTTAATTGATCATTCAAGATGTAATTTACTCTGTTCTCCAAATATATTACTCATCAGCCACATTCAGGAGCCATAAAGTTGGCGACATTTACTTCTGGCAAAGTGGAGTAACGAGGCCCTAACCCACACTCTTCTTTAAAACATAAATAGACAAAATATATAAGCCTATAGTTTTTAAATACTGGACACTAGGCAGCACAGGACAGTGATCCCTGAGAGCAGGGTAAAAACAAGAAGAGCTCTATGATAGTCCTAGTTTATTGCCTATAAAGAGTTTCCAAGACACACTGCAGGGAGGTGGGCTCCCTAAATTAAGGAGATGGAACTGGAACACAGGGATGCCAAGGCAGTTAGAGTTTCACAAGTGAAAACTTCATAGAGAGAGCTTTAGAGATCTGAGAAGTTCTCCCTGAAATGTTCAGGTAGAAAGTGATCAGTGTATATATGTAAGGAACTACCTGAGGCCAGGGAAAGAATTAGAGGAAAAAATACTTGTTGGTCACTTAAGATTGGAAATAGCTCCTGTTCCCACCAACCAGGGTGGAAAGTTTCATATTTCTTGGCCCATTGGGTAGAAGAATTAGTAGTGAGGAAAAATCAGCCCTAGACCAGAAGCAGCTCTGGTCCCATCTAATAATGTTGAAAAGCAAACCTCAAAAGAACGCAAATAATTTAGCCCAGAGCAACCATCAAGAATATTTATAGGAATATAAAAATAACCAGCACCCTACAAGGGAATATTCACAATGTCTGACATTCAATCCAAAATTACCAGGCAGATTATATTTCTAAAATTTTTGCCTCTGTATGAGAAAGGATTCTCAAGAAATTGAAATCTTCTAACAACGTTTTATTAATCCAATGGATAGAAAGGAAACAAAACTGAATGCAAAATTTTACTTATTAGTAAAACGTAAAAAGTAGAGGGTTGTTTTTGTGTGTCCATTAAGTGCAATTGACATTGAGTTTTTTTGTTGTTGTTTTAATAGGGCTATTGTGTTGCTATGGTTACAAGTTGCATTGGCATTTTCACTAGGAAGCGATGTGGTCTGAACATTCCTCCCACTTTTACATCTGCCCACATGCTCCAGACAGTGATTTGGTAACCTGGCTTCCAGCCCTGACCTCCTCCACCACCCCAGTAAGTGTACATTTTTCATGCCCTTCTCAGAAAATTTTAGCTCCTCTGAGATGTGAAGTTAAGCTCTGGCTTCTACTCAGAATGCATATTGTCAAACCACAAGACCCTGATCAGCGTCCTCTGTGCAGCTCAATAACCTTTTACCTCTTTGGCATGATATATATGCATGAGATCACCACAAGATAATTCATTAATTTTAATAATAAACTCTTTAAAAACACATTTAGAAATAAATTTAGTCATTACAGAAGATATCCATCTTGAAATTCTGGATGATTTTCTTAAAGCAATCCTTGTAAGATATTTTTGCAGCCTCTTGATGATTCTTCTAAGTTTTACATGTTCATACATCTTTCCATTTCTCCTCTCCCTTTCCCCTTTTCTTATCGCCTCCTCCCCTCTCCTTACCAATTTTTCTTGTAACAGTTATTCCCATCATTCAAGCTTGTATCTCTGAAATTTGATCCTGGAATCAGATCATTGGAATCTCTCCTAAGAAATAGAGGCAGGAGGCAAAATCATTCCCAGGACTGGGCCTCCTGAGAACTGGCCCAGTAGCAGCAACTGCAACTGATCATCCTCAAGCATGGGAAGAACAGCTAACCATACCCTAGCTCAAGTTCTTGTCATTTCTAATTGGTCTCTATTCCTGAACCTCCTTTCCAACCTCCTTTCCTCCATACCCTAACCTGGGTGATCTTTCTAAACTGCAGTCTGTCACTTGAAATCCTTCTAGCAGATCCTCACTGTTAGTAAGATTATGTCCAAGCTCCTAAAAATAGCATTTGAGGCCCTCAGTGATCTGGATCCTGCCTCCTACTCTGAACTCAACTCTATGTTCATGACCCTCCCTATCTCCCTGCCAGTTCTCTCTCTCTCTCTCTCCCCTTCATCCAGCCGCAGCAAACTCCCTATGCTTCCCAGGTTCCCATATTTTCCTGTGCCACCATGTCTTTGCATGAGAGGTTTTCTCAGCCTAGAATCCCCTCTGGTCTTCATCCTTCCTCCTTACCAGTCCAGTGATGACCTATTATAATAATATAGTTTCCAGGCAGATCTTTTATCCTAGAAAAGGGCACATACCACTCTGTCTCATAGCTCCTGTGGTCTCTGATCTTTGCAGCCAAGTTTATTTATAACTGTGAATTGGAATTCTCTACAGTTGTGGTTTCATTATGTCAGATGTTAGCAGGAAACTAAACACTTAAATCAGTAATCCATGTGTCTGAAAATACGTGAATGCTTAGTACAATGTAGCTCTGGTCTAAGAAGAAATTAGTGATCAGTGGGTCCTGGGGTTACCACACTCTGAAATCTCCAAGTACTTTCAAATACATCATTGCATTCACTGGCCTTCTCATGGTGACTACAGTGGCATTGCTCACATTCTGCTGCTCCACACCAGATGTTTTTTACGAGCAATAGTAGCACAATTTCTGGTTGCCCAAGTCATGGACAAGTATGTGGCAGCCTCGGTACTCACTGATATGTGACCCACCACCTCCCTGGGCACACCTGACCAATGACCGCAAGGCTACTCTAACCCAAATATATGAGCAGAACTGTGATATCTTGGAAAACACACAAGACTACAGGAGACAAGACTTGAAATCAGACTTTCCCTCAATACCTCTACCTCTATCGTATAATCTTAAAGAAGTCATTTCCCTTCTCTGTGTCTCACTTATCTCCTCTCTAAAACTAGTGAGTTGGACAAGATCGCTATTCCTTCACCTAGAATCCACAGACTTGCATCAGAATCACCCAGAATGCTTTTTGGCCATACAGACAATTGGGACCCTCCCCATCCTACTGAGTCTCACTCATAGGGGCCAAGAGGGCTGGGGAAGTTAGAGAACAGGAGAAATCCAAAATCAACATTTTAAATAGCTTCTTAACTAATTCTTGTGTTTATTAAAACTTGGGCTCCACTGCAATAGATGATCAGGCAAGCACTGGCTCTCCACCATTTTCCCACTATCTAGGTTATTATCTGTTATGAGATTAAATTTTAAGAATTAAGTTCAGAACTGTATTTACAATATGAAATTTAGAGTTGTATTTAAAAGTTAACTATAGAGAACTCTAGGTGATGCTTATAAATTGCACCACTTCCATTCGTTTTCCCTTTTATTTGCTTGTGTGGGAGAGCAAAGCCTTCCAGGCCGTTCTTAAGTATGTGCATAGTCCTGTACATGCATGTGGCCTTCCAGATTTGTAGGAATACACCATAGATTTTCAAAACCTCTTAAGCTTTGTGGTCAGCCTTGAAATGCCACAGTCTTACTATTCTTACTGAGATTTAGCTATTTTTCTTGAGTAAATACTCCCAGGATTATTGCAAACATTTAATTAATTTCCAGAGTTCTAAAAAAGTTGACTTTGATAGTTGTTATCACTCATATGGAAGAGCAGATTTCTGGAGGTCTTTACGCCCTTGATTTGTTTCTTTTTGTTTTTGTTGAACCTCATGTCCTTCTCTAAATCCCACCCCAACCATGTGCAAATATAATCCCAGAATTTCAGGGCTGTTAAGCTCCCAAGAAATCCTCAATTATGGGTGACTAGAGACACCCTTCAGATGGATGCTTCTTCTTTTTTTTTTAAGATTTTGTTTATTTATTTGACAGAAGAGAGGGAGAGATCACAAGTAGGCAGAGAGGCAGGCAGAGAGAGAGGGAGAAGCAGGCTCCCTGCTGAGCAGAGAACCTAATGCGGGGCTCGATTCCAGGACTCTGGGATCATGACCTGAGCCAAAGGCAGAAGCTTAACCCACTGAGCCACCCAGGTGCCCCCAGATGGATGCTTCTAAGAGGCATACTCTATGCTTCTCCAAGGTCCTGGAAGAAACCGACCCCCATAGCTTAATGTGACAACCTCAGTAATGTATCCTTAAGTTAGCTTCTCCTCCTTCCCCACCTTGTTCTCCATTCCTTCACTCCTACTTCAAAGAATTGCCTCCCAGATAAACTCACACCCTAGTCCTTGCCTCAGGCTCTGCCTCAAAGAGTACCCAAACTAAAGGAGCTGTCAGTTCTGGTAAACCATGTATAGTTGTAGCACTCAGGAATTACTGTAATGCTTTGCATCACTACAGTTTTCTGGGTTTTAATCAAATCTGAAAACATTCAGTGGGGATCTGTAGCACTCATGTGTATCCCAGAGTAAGAGAGGGGTGAGAGTTAAGAAAAGCTGTTTAAAACACTATGATTTCTAGGTCAGAAAAGGAGTTTTCAGCACTTGGATTGAGGGGTAAAAGCAAACGTAACAAAGGACTGTGATGTATGGAGACATCATTGCTTTTTACCCCCAAATAAAACCAGATTTTTAAAACCAGAGAAACAGCCTCCCTTACACTAAGTGTATCATGCAATTAAACAGAATGAGGTCTGGGCAAGTTCTTTCTCGGGTAATCCCTGCAGGGCTCAATAATGATGATTATGATGCCAACAACAACAGAAATGATAGTGTCCGTGACTGACAGCTGACCATGCTGGGCACACACCATAACCACGTAAAGCTCAGACAACTCCAGTTAATGAGAGTAAGCACCTGATGGGAACATGCATCTAAGTCACCTTCCTTTATTAGGTGCCTGGAGGCCATGGTGTCTGTCTAAATTAAATTTGGATTTACATAAAGTGCACGTTCATTCCCAGACTTCCAAATGTCCTTTCAACTATATAAAATCTCATTTGCAGCATCCTTCCATCTGGAGATTCTTGTTACTATTCCAAGTGGCCATGGGATGCATTAGCCACTGGGTCACAAGGTTGCTGTTACCAGGTGTTCACAGAAAAACTCCCACCTAGCAGTTTCCAGCCAGAAGCCTAGCAACAGACTCTGGAAGGATTTGAGGGGCGCATGTTATCCTTTTATACATGGGTAAGGGGTGATTCACCTACCAGCAAGATTGGTCTGTCTTTATTGTCTACCATTGGGCCTGTCTAGTGCGTCACGCTGTCCTGATTCAGGGCCTGAAGGCAGCTTGCCATTGAGGATTTGACATGGACAACAAAAATGTGTATAAAACTTATAGAGAAATACTGAATCCATTTTGTGGGATAAAACACACAGTTATGTACACTGTTAAAATTATAAATAGTAGGTAACTCAGTAAAAATAGTTGTGAAACCTTCTGACAAGCGTGGTTAGTTCTAAGCTAGGCGCCTGATAAGAATTATAGTGACCACTACACCAGGTGCCATTTTTTTTTTAATACCAGTCATGTACCAGGAACTGCACATTCATGGTCCCTGGCCTTCAGAGGCTGTAAGTAGTACTCTTGTGTGATCCCCATTTTACATGTGGGGATACTGCCAGTCCCAGTATCCTTGTCTCATTTAAGATACGGTATTTGAGTGAATGAACATTTGTGTGAATGGATAAGTGAGAATGAGTAAGCAAAATCAGTTAATTACATGAAAGGGGAATTGGGAGTGCTTTAGAGCAGTCATATTGGTTCAGAAATAACACCCATCTTTTTTTTTTTTCTTCTCTTCAATACTTCCTGGCAGGCTGGTATTTTCCTGATATGGGATCCAAAATAATAATTTTACAGTATTCCCCTATTTTCCTGCCTGCAATTTCTTAGAGTTGTTTCTTGACCCAACTAAAGGTAACTGACAACATATGTATTTCTGCCTTTGTGTAAGGTTTCATTATCTACGTAATGTCAGAAATGGTGAAAGAATGACTAACAATAACCTCCACAAAGTGCTTATGAATGGCTGGTGTCACAATAAACTCTTGCACTTGAATTAGAAAAGATATTTAAGTTTGTGGATTTCTTTTTTCATTATAAAACATGTTAATGATGGAAAGTATATCAAAATAAAATAGATTAGCTTTTTATAAATATATATGATATCACTTCTGAAACAGTTGTTAGCATTCTAGTGTGCTAGATTTCCTTCCTGCCTCCTTTCATTGAATAGGCCTTTTGTTTTGTTTTGTTTTGTTTTAAATGGAGGGGTATTTTCATGCTATCATTCTTTGTTTCTCTCTCTCTTTTTTTTTTTTTTAAGACTTTATTTATTTGACAGACAGAGATCACAAGTAGGCAGAGAGGCAGGCAGAGAGAGAGGAGGAAGCAGGTTCTCCGCTGAGCAGAGAGCCCGATGCGGGGCTCGATCCCAGGACCCTGGGATCATGACTTGAGCCGAAGGCAGAGGCTTAACCCACTGAGCCACCCAGGCGCCCCTCATTCTTTTGTTTCTCTTAACATGTAATCTTAAAAAAGTTTATAGCTATTGTATACTCTTTTTAAACATCATTTTTAATAACACAAAAAAGATAGTTAATACATTATTATTTGGGAAATAATCCATACGTACAATGGAGAATTTAAGCTTATCTACTTGAAAGCATTTAATGCAAAGAAATTCTAAAAATTTAGATTTAGATTTATTTCCTTAGGTGTAGTCTTTTTATATATTTATCATATACATGTGATTATATGATTCTTCTTTATATATATAAATAGATATACATATTATACTTATGATATATGTATGATTACTCCCACACAAATTCATAAGCTCTTTCCCTGACAGCTTTATGGTACCTCTGACCACTGAATATTATCTTAATTTTAACAGCTTTGGTAAAAAAGTCATCCATTTGTTGCCTCACTAATATTTTTCTACTTAACTATTTCATGTTCACCACTGCTCAACCATGCTGCCTTGAGTATGAGAGAAAAGATGGCAGATATCTTCTATCTTCTCCAACTCTAAGGCCAACCAAAGGGCCCAATCACCAGTTTTTCCATGTTTAACACACCAAGTAAAACAATATGGTTCAAAGGCATATGAAAACAAAGCTAACTACACTCCCCCTGCCCCCACTCCACTTCCATTCCCTGAGGTGTACTGGGGTGCCGAGTACTGGCAACCCAGTGTGCACCCTTCCACCTTTTTCCTTTTCTCTGGTTCATGATACTGGCACAAACAAACATGAGGATATATGTTAGACTCTTACTGAAATATTTTGAGATGAAATTACATGGCATTTGGGATTTGCTTAAAAATATTTGCTTGCTTGAAAATTTGGTTCAGGTGCCTGGGGTGGCTCAGTCAGCAAAGTGTCTGCCTTCCACTTATGTCATGATCCCCAAGTCCTGGGATCAAAGCCTGCATTAGGCTCCCTGCTCAGCGGAGAGTCTGCTTCTCCCACTCCCTCTGCCCCTCCCTGCGCCCCCCTCCCCGTTAGTGCTCATGCTCTCTCTCTGTCAAATACATAAATAAAATCTTAAAAAAAAAAAAAAAAGAAATGAAATTTTGTTTATAGGTAAATACACACACTTTTTTTTTTAGAATTATATTTTACACATTGTATCAATTTAGGAAAATTTTTTATTTTGTTTCTGTGTTCAGCGTTTTTTTTTTAATTCCCTCTGTCCATCACCTCCATCTCCTCTCTACTCATCCTGACTCAGTCTCTACCCTTAACCACATGTTAATATCAACACGCACCCCTCTGTATTTTTCATATACAGACAGCCACGTACAAGCAAATTTTGCACATACATATATGTAAATATTCATAAATTTTCAGATAAATAGTAGGATTTGGAAATCATTTGCTTTATAAAAATAGGGTCATACTGTGCATATCTCTATTTTTTTATTTATTTTTTTAAGTAGACTCCATGCCCAATGTAGGACTTGAACTCATGACCCTGAGATCACATCCCATGCTCTACCAACTGAGCTAGCCAGAGATATGCCCCTATATATCTTCAAATCTTACTTTACTTCTTTAATATTTTGCAGCAATCCCTGCAAGTCAACTGATTTCATTCTTTTTGATGATGGGATGTTTCATGATATGAATGTACTCTGATTGTCCATCCCCTTCTTTGTAAGCATTTCTAGAGTTTTGTCACTACGGCAGTGCTCCACTAAATGTCTTCTATTCAATAGGCCTATCTACAGCTGCTTTCAGTTCCCTGAGATAGATTCCCCACAATGGGACTGCCAGTCAAAGGGCATATGAAGTTTTTGTTTTGTATTTTAGAGTGAAAGGGAGAGTGTGAGTGGGGAGAGGCCGAGTGGGAGAGAGAGAAAGAGAGAGAGATCATGGAGCCTGCCTGATCTGGGGCTCCATCTGAGCTAAAGTCAAAAGCCTGACACGTAGCCAACTGAACCACTCAGACACCTCCGAATTTTTAGTTTTAAAGAGATGTAACCAAACTGCTTTCTTCCAAGTCTGTAAGGATTTATACCAATGCATGAGAATTTTCTTTTCCCTCTGTCTCTATAGTGGGTGTTTTCAAACCCATCATACTAGCAACAGGTCAAAAGAGAGGACTCTTATTTCTATTTGAATTCGCATTCTCTGCTGGCTGGTTTGAGCAACTTCTCACATTCTATTGACTATTTAAATTTATACTTTTAAGAACTACTTATACCATTTGCTCACTTTTCAGTATGAGTTGTAGATATCAGCATTTGAATCACAGATATTTTTTCCAATTCTGTCATTTGCTTAAGAGTTTATTTATAGAATTTTTTGCTTTGCAAAAAGTTTTTCTTATTTTTGTGCTGTCAAATATTTCTTTTTTATATATCCTATGTTGCCTATCTAGTTAAGAAGCTCTTTCTGTCTCCCTAGTTATATAAATAGCTTCCCAAATTTTTTTCTAATATTTTGTTGTTTTTTAATTTTTTACATTTACATCTTTAATTCAGCTTAACTTCATCTGTGTTCACAGATAAATACTTAACCTTGTGTTTTTCTGGATAATTACTGGTTTTAGCGCCTATAATTAAATAAATTATTCTTTCCCACTAAATTGAATGTCACTTTTATCATAGATGTTCTGTTTGGTCTCACTAATCTACTTATATGACAAAAAAGTTAGTTCAACTTCTGAATCATAGTATGTCCTAATATCAGGAAAGAAGACGATGGCATATGGTTAAGTATACTGGCTTTGGTATTTTTCATGATTAAGCATAACCTGGGTTCAAATTCTAGCTCTGCGGTTTAGTAGCTTCATAACATTCCTGAGCTTCAGTTTTCTAATCTTTGAAATAGAAAAGTCAGGGCTCCTAGGTGGCTCCATCGGTTAAGCATCCAACTCCAGATCTCAGCTTAAGTCTTGTTCTTAGGGTCATGAGTTCAAGCTGCGTGTTGAGCTCCACACTGGGCACGGAGCCTACTTTAAATACATACATACATACATACATATTAAAACCTACCCCACAGAGTTATCTGGAGATTAACTAAGCTAATTCATGCAAAGTGCTTAGAACAATACTCAGTTAATAGTGGTTATTCTTTTTCACACTTTTCTGAGCTATTCTCAAGCACTCATTCTTTCATTGGAATATTAAGATCATTTGATGCCAACTGGAAAGAAATTTGCAGGCATTATACTTGAAACTGCATTACATATACGTATCAGTTTTAAGCTAATTGACCTTTACATTCAGAAATATGATGTCTTTCCACTTGTTGTTCCCTATCAGTCACTAGGATTTTGTAATTACCTTCTGAGACCCTCTGCTTCTTGTTATATTTATTTCTAGGTATTTTATAGGTTTTTGTTTCTATGATGAATGGAGTCTGACTTCTTCAATTCCATTTTTTCAGAACTATGTTAAGTACTGAAATATATGGGAAAGCTATTGACTTTTTAATATATCTTTATGTAATTAGTTTACTAAATTATGTCATTAATTTTAGCAGCTTTTACTTTTAATCAAAATCCTTTGGTTACCTAGCCAATTATTTCACAAGCAAAAATGATATGGTCTTCCTCCTTATTTTCCAATCTTGATTGTTTTCTTGTCTTATTCCAGTTGCTAGTATTCTAAGATCATGTTAAGTAAGAACAGTGGTAGCTGGCATCCATATATGGCTACTTATTTTAATTAAAAATGTTTTGATGTATTGCTACTTGTGATTATAGTTGCTATTAGCACTTAGAAAACAGAAATAATCATATTTAAAGAATCTCATTTTGTTCCTACTTTGCTTATAGTTTTTATTAGGAATCAATGTTATCAAATATCTTCTCATTATCTATTGATATCATCATATTTTCTCTTTTAATTTATTAATGAAATTAATTAAATAAATGATAAAGTCTTATTTTTAAATCATTCTTGTAGTCATAAAATAAATTTTTATGGTGATACTGTATTATTATTGTGATATATTGCTGGCTTCTGTGTGCTTTTTTATTAGATTGATCTATCTATTTCATTAGTAAGTATGGTTTATAGCTTTTTGTTTTTCTCTGTACTATATCAAGTTTTGGCATTAACATCATGCTTACATGATAGGAATTATTCCATCATTTTCTATAGTCTAGAATAGTTATATAATATTAAAAGTATCTGTTATTTAAAGGCCAAATAGAACTCAGCTATAATGATATCACATCCTAAAGCTTTTTCTTAAATGGTAGGTCTGCAATTACCTAGCCTGAATCTTCTATGGCAGCATTTCCTAAGTTCACTGAAAATAGAACTCAATGGGGACTCTTGATAAATACAGAAATTACAAGGCCCTGACTCTGGGGATTCTGATTCATCAGATCTGGGACACAGTCGGCTGTAGGAATTTATAGTTTCAGCAAGTACAGATGATTTGCATCATAACTCCATAGTAGTTAGTCTAATTGTCTCCCAATTAATTTTGGTTAGTTAGAGTAATTACATTTTGCTAAAAATTATTTCTTCTAAGTTTCCAAATTTGTTGCAATTGAGTTATATGTGGCATTATCTTGCAATTCTTTCAATCTCTTACATTTCTGTGGTTATGTTTCCTGTGTCATTCCCAATTTTACATATTTTTGCTCTTTTTTCTTTAATCCAGTCTTCAAGGAACTTACCTATTTTATCAACTTTTACAAAGAACCAATTTTCAGATTTATTTAGCCTCTGTGCCATTTTAAAATTTATACTTCATTAATTTCAATTTCCTTCTGTATTAGTTCCCTCTTAGGTTATACACTTTCAGATAGTTCACAATCATCCATTTTGATTTAACTACATGGATATATCACAAGATTCCTCATTACCACTGTTTTCTCCCCTATCTCTTCCTGTCTTGAGGTCTTTAGATTTATTTACTGTTTGCTTAAAGTCTTTCCTTCCCCCAATTCCTCAGATTTTGTTTAAGTCTGCTCTGATTACTTTATTTACTCTTCTTTATGGCGGCTGGCCCTTGAGGTGTAGTGTTATTTTCCTTTGTCCTTAAAGATATTTTAGCACTAGAATCTTGGGAGTGGTAGAAGCACAGCAGACTCTGACTCTGACCTCTGACATTACATTAATGAAAACGTTTTACATCCCTTGCTAAGAAATTGAGAGGATGCCTCTCTTCTCTGTGGGAGAAGACCTTGCTTTCTTCTTTGGCTTCCTGGGGAAAAAAAAAAGAGTCAGGCACACTCATGCTAGCCAGTGTCAACCTTCTCCATGAGTGCTTGGGGATGTCCATGTACCAAACTCTCCCCAGGAATTGTAGCTTTCAGACTATCCCTAGGCTTTCTCTGGGCTTCAGCTGGCTCTAGAATGGTAGGGGTAAAGGGAAGCTTGGCCTCCACGTTCCACCTGCTTCCCAGCTCTGGCTCCCAGTTAACCCAGGAATTTTGGCTTGCAGTTATTAGCAATAAAGGGAAAAGAGGGTGGGTCTTGCTGAGATAGGATGCTCCCAGCATTCCCTATGCCATGTTTAATATATACCTTGATTATAAGTTCTGAAAAGTTTTAGAGTTGTCACAGATATGTGTTCCTCCTTTGAGTGGCTCCCTCCCAACCCCACCTGGCCCAGCTCTACAGCCTTAAAGGGCAGTCCTGCTTGGTTGAGGAACCAGGAAATCCAACTCCAAGGCATATGGTCCAGAAAGCATCAAGGATATTTATCTTTTTTAATCGGAATATCCTTTTTCTGGAAGATAACCCCCGGGCTGTCTGTATCTTGAAGTGAAACTAAAAGAACTGAATAAGTTACCTCAGCCATGAAAGATAAGTAAAGGGTGGGGTTTCTACCAATCAGATGCTTTCATCAGGGACTTTGATTCTTGTGGTGGTGACACAAAGATCTAGGGATGACTGAGAATTTGTACGTGGTGACAGTACCAGCATTCTAAGTCCAATGAGGTGGAAGCATTAAGAGGTGGGGAAACTCTGGCCATGTTCACTGCAGCCAAGTCTCTCACTGCAGCCAAGTCTCTCTTGGTTCGTGTCTATTTTCCAAGCCCAATTTTTTAGACCTTCTATTGATTCTGTGAGTTGCCTAACAGTTCCTTTTTCATTTAAGTTAGCTGGGGTTGATTTCTGACGCTTATCACCAAAAACCTCTGTGAACATAGAATGCCAGAAAACTCCTTTATGTCTAGAAACTGGTTAGATGGCTATACCTCAAACCAGGTTGAAATTCAGGATGGCATGCTACACTGGTAGCTATGCTTTTAGCCAGTTTTAAACACCACCAGTTTCTCATCGCGGTCCCTTTAAGTCCTCTCTATCCCACACTCACTCTTATCTTCCAGTGACTACCATCCCTGGAATGATCAACATTCCTCTCCTGAAATGCAGCCAAATTAGATCATAAAAGTAAGAATATCCAACATTTCAGATTACTTTTTTTCTTTTGCTCATACTTTTATTTTCAGATGAGAGTCATATGATTGTGTAATAACATCCTCTGGGATATCATTGGCTTTAGTGCAGGAATATACAAAATAGTAAGAAAATAAAATATTAGGTTGAAACTGGACAAAGCAATCTGACAGAGGTTATTAGAGGTTATTTGGCAAAATTTGTATTTGATCTGCACAATTTTTTAGATTCACTCACTTTTATTAAGACCATAATTCATTTATTCCTAACTCCTGTTTCCTCGCCCCCATAAACCTAAGCTAAGAAAATGGCAAATGCCTAGCAAATGCTTCAGCACCAAAAATGTTGGAAAATGAGAATAGTCAGTTTGATCATTTCTAATATGAAGCTTCTCATCCTACATCAACAGCTCAATACAAACCAAAAGAGGTATTTTCCCTAAACATGGTTAATTTGATTAATACCTACAGGCATACAGGGTGTGTTTGATTTTCTATTAGTTATGTGCCTATAAGAGACATGGACTAGAGAACATCCAATTTTCCATATGCGCTGGTTTTGACATTTAATACCTTCTGATTTTCAAGGAAATAAATAAATAAGCAAATAAATAAATTTAACTTGATCAACCCTCATGAAACTGCTTTTAAGCTTTCTGGCTCTACATCATAGAAATCTCTGGTTCTGACTCGACTTGTTAGAAAAGTAGATAATCATATTTCTTAACACATCACCTTTATTGAGTCACATTTTGCCTATTTGAGCATCTGTCAATTATTTGATAATCTTCTAACTTCTATAGATTCTACTTCTGCCTCTACAGGAAAGTACCCCCAAAGCATTTGCAAGATCAATGCATTCTTGTTAGTGGATAAATCTGTCTCTTTTGGAAAATTTCTCCATTGTTCATCTTCATTTTCACCCTTTGGTTCTAGAGCAAGATTGTGCCCTTGCTTCTGTAAAGTTCAGCATGTTTCCTCTGATTCTGATGCTGCACCAAGGGCTTATGGAGCCTCATCTCATACCAGCTTCACAATTCTATAGATGGAAGTTATTGCTCTCTTCATTTTATAGACGGTGATCTGAAACTGATAATTGGGCAACTTGCCCAAGACCACACTGTGAGTTAGTTGAGCTGGGACTGGGCTCTCCGTCTGATTTCATCTGTACTTTAAATACAATACATTTTGCCACTTTTTGGCTGAGCTACATGCATGTCATTTCCACAAGAGAAGACAAAAAGGAAAGCCTAATTCCTTTAGCTAATTATTTGCTTTTACTGTCATTATCCAGGAAAGGTTTTGATACATCATTGGTCCTACTTCTAATTGCTGTTCCAAAGTAGCTTTATCAAAAATATATTTGGGGTTGCCTGGATGGCTCAGTAGGTTAAGCCAGACTCTTGGTTTCAGCTCAGGTCATGAATTCAGGGCTCTGGGATTGAGCCCCTTGTCTGGCTCTGCACTCAGTAGGGAGTCTGCTTGAGATTCTCTCTCTCCTTCTCCCTTTGCCCCCCCCCACTCCCCCATTTCCTGCACTCTCTCTTTCTCTAAAATAAATAAATATATAAATAAATCTAAAAAACCCCATCATATTTGGTAGATGACCACTGCTCTAATATTTAATGGTCTTATGGCTAACAGCCTTAGAAAGCAAGTCAAGTCAGGACACAATAGCATGTATTTTGTAATCCATTTATATTGGAGATTTCTCTAGAAAATTTGAAGTTTTCAAAGACAGATATTCTATAGGTTATTATTACATCAAAACTTTCAAAAATGAAAATCATTATGGCCATGATCTAAGGCTATGGGTATTTAAATCTAAATTAAATTATATAAAGTTACAAGAAGTTAAAAGTTCAATTTATCTGTTATTCTAGTCATATTTCAAGTGCTCAATAGCTAGAGGCTACAATATCAGGCATCACAGATATAGAATATTTCATTGCAGAAAGTTCTATTGGACAGCACTGGATCTAAGGCATACACCCCTGGGGCCTTGACAATTGTCTCAGAAAATTGAGATTCTTGGGGCACCTGGGTGGCTCAGTTGGTTAAGCATCTGCTTTCGGCTCAGGTCATGATCTCAAAGTCCTGGGATCAAGTCCCACATGGGGGGGGTGTCCCTGCTCAGTGGGGAGTCTGCTTCTCTCTCTCTCTCTCCCTCTCTCTAATAAATAAATAAATAAAATCTTAAAAAAAAGAAAATTGAGATTCTATATTGTTTCTTTAATTTTTTATTCAACTTATAAAATAACTTCTTTATAAGAACAATACATATTGATTATGTTTCTAATTTTAAGATGATCTGGAGAGTCTTATTTTGATTGAGTTAATTAGAAGTTAAGCAAAGAGGTCAGAATCAGATCAGTTTAGCACAAAGTTGGTTTATTGGTTAGGATCCTCAGCATGCAAATGATCCCAAAATAATAGTAGTTTAAATAAAATAGCTACTTATTTCTCTCTCATATAAATGAAATATGGATATAAAATATTTTAGACGGGTATGACTCTCTCTATGGTGTCAGAAACCCAGGTCCTTCTATTTTTGCTCTGTATCACTGGAGTTCTCTCTTTGTTTGCATTGTCCAAGACAATTTTCTACTCCATACATATTCCAGATCCCACAAAAGAGGAAGAAGAAAAGTAGGGCATGTCCTTGCCCTTTGAGAACATTTTTATGAGTTTACAAATTACTTCTGCTCACATCCTATTGGCCATAATTTAGTCACATAGCTATATTCTATACCCTGCTAAAAACTCTATTGCAGGTGTCTGTGTGGCTCAGTCAGTTAAGCATCTGCCTTTGGCTCAGGTGATGACCCCAGGATCCTGGGATGGAGTCCCACATCAAGCTCCTTGCTCTGCAGGGATCCTGCATTTCCCTCTGCCTGCCGCTCCCCCTGCTTGTCCTCTCTCTCTTTCTGACAAATAAATAAGCAAAATCTTTTTTAAAAAAGAAGGGGTCAGAAAATATTTGTGCAATAGAAATCCCTTTAAAGTTGATGAATAGGGACGCCTGGGTGGCTCAGTTGGTTAAGCAGCTGCCTTCGGCTCAGGTCATGATCCCAGCATCCTGGGATCGAGTCCCACATCGGGCTCCTTGCTTGGCAGGGAGCCTGCTTCTCCCTCTGCCTCTGCCTACCACTCTGTCTGCCTGTGCTCTCTCTCTCTAACAAATAAATAAATTTTAAAAAATCTTTAAAGTTGATGAATAAAACTTTCTATGGAAAGCATAGTTTTCTATGTAACAGTTTTCCTCACCAAAGATCAAAGATTAATATAATTTTTATTTCAAGTATTTAAACCCTCAAAATTATAAGTCAGCAGTCTTTGAAACCATTAAAACTGTTAAAATTTCAATATTTTGAAAAATTATTTTCTTCTATTAAAGATAAAGAAACTCAACACAAGGCTAAGAAACAGAACAGGGATTAGATTAACCCAAATTCTATGGTGACTGATACACAATTTTTTTTTAGTTTTATTTTTTTTTATTTAAATTCAACTCTATTTAACATATAATGTATTATTGGTTTTAGAGGTAGATTGTGGATGTTAAGAAACAAAACAGAGACTCATAGGGGAAGAGAGGAAGAAATAAAACAAGAAGAAACCAGAGATGGAGACAAACCAGAAGACACTCTTAACTATAGGAAACAACCTGAGGGTTGCTGGAGAGGAGGGGGTGGGAGGATGGGGAAAGTGGGTGATGGTCATTAAGAAGGGCACATGATGTAATGAGTACTGGGTATTATATAACACTGCAAGTATTTTCTAACATAGTTTCTTATCTTTCAAGACAAGATATTAAAAAGCCAGCTGAATGTTTTGTATTTCCAAAGCACATGTGTCAACAATTCTTCATTATTTCAAGGGTCCTGTTACCAAATCTGATTTCAGCTTAATTTTAATCAGGCTAAATTAACAAATTTGAAATTTGTTTTTTTCTTTCATTTCTATAATTATCCACTCTTCTGTGTGCTGGAGTTGAGTCTAAATTGGCTTTGTTTTTTCCTTTTTTAAGATTTAATTTATTTATCTACCAGAGAAAGAGAGAGAACAGGAGCAGGGGGAGCAGCAGGCAGAGAGAGAAGCAGGCTCCCTGCTGAGCAAGGAGCCTGATATGGGACTTGATCCCAGAATCGTGGGATCATGACCTGAGCTGAAGACAGATGCTTAACCAACTGAGCCAACCAGACATTCTGAGGCCAATTTGTTTTAAAAGAACATGTAGAATCTCTCTCTGCAGAACAGTTTTCTCCCCTCACGCATGTTTGGAGAAGGGGATGACTATCTATTTAGATATAGACCCTGAGTGAGTTTCTCTGGTTCCTTGCTGCCTTAAAGGAAAAGGCCGGCATAAAATATCTTCACTTATCCATGGTGTAACCTAGAATTCGTTGCTGTTCAAGAAGTAATATTTGTGAAGGACTTCGTCACTGCCCTGGTCACACTGCACTTGCACACTGCATTTTGCCTCTTGTAGAATCACTTTTACTGATGCAAGCCTTGGCTTTGCGCCATAGTCAGATATTAAAATATATTACAAAGAATTGCCCTGTGAAACTTGTTATTATACTTATAGCAAAGATATTAAGAATGGTGCCCAACCATTATTCACTGACTTGCCCTATGATTCATGAATCATGTTTGTCCCCTCGTAAAGAGCTGTAGGTAGAATCCAGCACAAGTTGAGCTCAGCTGCTTATACACCTGGGCCACAGGGTCATTGTCAAGGTGATGACTCAAATCTGCCTGTAGAACACGTGTTTGGAAATCATAGCCTTTGCCCTAGGATAAACCCCAGACATGGCTCCCTAAACAAACTCTTGAAATTTCCTCTGTGGAAGGAGTTCCTAGTGTGTATGGGTATAGAAGACAGAAGTGTATCAGAACCAAAGTAAACACAGACTCATGACCACAGAAAAGGAGAAACAGAAAAGCTGCTCAGCCCAGGAGGGAAATGCACTAAGGAGCTCCATTCACAGGAGAGCAGCTTGAGACAGAAATAGGAGCTGGATTGATTTTTGCTTTTTAACAACTGCTAAACCTGCAGGCCAGAGGTCTAGCTGTATAAGGAAGATAAGAAAATCTGGATTCAGATGGACATGGGAAAAAAAAAAAGAGGAAGGAGAAGAGAAGGAGGAGGAACTACCTTCTCGAGACATGAGGGCTAAATGAGGTAATGTGTATAAAGCCTATCATGTGGTAAACCTTATTAATTATTATAATGATTCTTATTAATTATAAGGTTCAATTCTGCCTTTAGTATCAGCCAAAATGAACTGGACTTAATACATCATTTAAAGGGTTAAGACATCCAGTCTAGCAAAGAAGAAGAAGAAAGGGAGAGAGGGAAGGAGGGAGAAGTAAAAGGAGAGAAGGATGGAGAAGGAAAATGAAGAAGGAAATAAGGAAACAAAATCTGGAGCCTAAATTTGAAGTTAAAAGTTTCTCTTACAAGGTATAGCATTTGTCTTATTGCAGGTTAGTCTAAAATTGCTCTCTACAACTCCAAATTCAGTCAAACAATTGATATTTTAAACCAGTGCTTCCCAGTCAGAGGGCAGAAAGCTTCTAAAGAGCTTAGGGAATTTCATCAGTGGACACACAGATCCACAGATACAGGTGTTGCCAGTTTTATCTTTATGTAGCATTAAGAAAAGATGCTGTTGATCATTAGATTCATATATAAATAATATATGAATATACTATATATGTCTTTGTTAAAAACAAAAAACAAATTTGTTTAAAAGTATTACCAGGAGTGCCTGGGTGGCTCAGTCGGCTAAGCATCTGACTCTTGATCTCAGCTCAGGTCATGATCTCAGGGTCGAGGGATGGAGTCTCAAGTTGGGCAGGCTTCACACTCAACAAGGAGTCTGCTTGAGATTCTTTCTCTCCCTCTGCTCCTCCCCCTACTCTCTCCCCACCTCTTAAAAAAAAAATTAGGGGTGCCTGGGTGGCTCAGTCAGTTGAACATCTGACACTTGATTTTGGCTCAGGTCATAATCTCAGAGCTGGGAGATCAAGCCCCATATCAGACTATATGCTCAGTGTGGAGTCTGCTTTGGATTCTCTCCCGCTCCCTCTGATCCTCTCCCCACTTGCTGTCTCTCTCTCTCTCTCAAAGATAAACAAATCTTAAAAAATAAAAGTATTACCAAAATTTCAGAGGCTTCTTGTCATTATCTCCTCAAGCAAAAGATACCATTATGTGGAGAAGGTGATAAGATCAGGGCCCAGATATTCTTTTTTTTTTTTTTTTAAGATTTTATTTATTTATTTGACAGACAGAGATTACAAGTAGGCAAGAGAGGCAGGCAGGGAGAGAAAGGAGGAAGCAGGCTCTCCGAGGAGCAGAGAGCCCGATGTGGGGCTCCATCCCAAGATCCCGAGATCATGACCTGAGCAGAAGACAGAGGCTTTAACCCACTGAGCCACCCAGGCGCCCAGGGCCCATGATATTCTTAAAAGAGATTCATACTTCTATTTCCAATAATGACAAGCTTGGTTTTTTCAATCAGTCCTTTTGCTGAAAATAATTAGAGGCATATAGTTATCATTTTCATGGACTTTCTTATGGGCTTTTTTTTCAATACTGGGGACACAAAAATGAATAGATTATGATCTCCATGTTCAAAGAATTCATAAAGAACACACAAAGTGGAAACTACCATAGATGGTGGCAGAGGTAACACAGAAAACTCAAAGTGGAGTGAGTTTCACCTTTTTGGAAGAACTGAATTTTGATCTGTCCTTGAAGTATGTGAATTGCCAGAATTATGTGGGGAAGGCATTCTAGGTGGAGAGCACAGGCAACTTGGAAAGAATTTAAATCCTGTGGATGGATAGCAAATGAATTCACTTGGCTAGAGCCTTGGCTCTTGGCCAGAAAGATCCTGATGATGAGTGTAAAAATCTAGATTCCTTATTGAAAAGGATCATAGCATGCACTTCCATGTGACCCCAGAACAGGACATTTCTGAGTAGATAATAATTGATTGATTGATTCAACCTGACTCTAGTGCAACACGTATTTTACTCAGCACTTACTCCAATAAGAAATGAACTAGAGGCACCTGGATGGCTCAGTCAGTTAAGTGTCTGCCTTGGGCTCAGGTCATGATTTCTTGGTCCTGGGACTGAGCCCCACGTCAGGCTTCCTGCTCAGCACACATCCTGCTTAGTCTGTTTCTCTTTCTCTCTCCGCCCCTGCCCCTTCCCACCATGCATTCTCTCTCTCGAATAAATAAAATCAGGAAGGAAGGAAGGAAGGAAGGAAGGAAGGAAGGAAGGAAGGAAGGAAGGAAGGAAGGAAGGAAGGAA
>ML101307.1:34221-64798 GCA_003697995.1 Taxidea taxus jeffersonii | reverse complement strand
AGGAAGGAAGGAAGGAAGGAAGGAAGGAAGGAAGGAAGGAAGGAAGGAAGGAAGGAAGGAAGGAAGGAAGGAAGGAAGGAAGGAAGGAAGGAAGGAAGGAAGGAAGGAAGGAAGGAAGGAAGGAAGGAAGGAAGGAAGGAAGGAAGGAAGCTAAAGAAACATGAGGAGGTTGTTGGGGCAAATCATCTTGTTGAGGGGATACCATCGGCCGTCAGTTCTGAGAAACCGGGAAAACAAAACTATATGAAAATTTCTGAACAAATTCTTCTTATTATTCCTGTTTATTTTGGTTTGTCAAGTAAAGGCCAGGAGATACACAGAGAAATTCCCTCAAGATTCTGAATCAGAAAGATACAAGTGACTTCACTCAAGTAAGCCTTCTTTTTTTCTACTTTTTCATTCAGTTCTTGCCCTGCTTAAACGATTTTCATGTCTCTCCTTTCCACAAGCTACTTTCCTACATGATAGAGAAGGGTGACAGTGGCACATCCATTATTTGAGCTGGTTTATAGAGAACCTCCTCTTCTCCCTTATTAAATCTGGAATTATTTCTTGAGCAATTGATTCCTGGCATTGAAATAACCAGCTATGTATTTACCACTGAACTTTAGATTAAACATGCCAATATTTTGTTTTTGCCATCTGTCTCGGCTACTCTGCACAAAATAGGATTTTTGAAGAAAGCTTCAACCTAGTAAGCTAATAACCTAATAAATGACAATTGCTTTTATTTTTTTTTTAAGATTTATTTATTTATTTGGGAGAGAGAGTGGAAACAAACATGAGCAGAGGGGAATGGCAGAGGGAGAAGCAAGGTCCCCACAGAGCAGGGAGCCGGATTCAGGGCTCGATCCCAGGACCCTGGGATCATGACCTGAGCCAAAGACAGACACTTAACCGACTGAGCCACCCAGGACCCCCAACAATTGCTTTTAGAAACCCATCTTGGTCTCGGTTCTCGTGTACAAATTCACAGTTCTGGAGAGATCAGTTGGAATACTCACACTGTCACCTTCTGTACAGATCGGAAATCACACAACATGACCATTTCATGGCCATAGTACCCCCCCCTTTTTTTTAAGTCTTCCTTTTTGAAATAAAAGCAGAACTTCTGTGTTGTCATGCAAAAAGGAAACATCCCGGGAAAAATCAGCTTTCAGAGTTATCCAGATTGCAAGTTTAGCTTTAAGATTCAACTGTTTTCCCTCAAATACACTCCACGGTACAATGAATTATTACGGTGTTTTCCATACTAAGGAAAATTTCAAAGTTGCAGATTGAAAACCTCCATTGAAACAGATGCATTCTGGCACTTGCAATAAGAGCATCTGTAAATACTTTACAGAATAATGTTCTTTGTTCAGCAGAGGAAGGCCAGATGATGCAATACGTAGCTTCCAGCTGTGCTTCCCTCCTCGGGTAATTCAGCCTCCTTTCGTGCCCTGTGAAGGCTCCAGATCCCTTACTGTGCAATCTTGCTGATGTGCTTACACTCAGCTCTTCATCTCATCACTCATGAGGAAGAAGGAATAGAAATTGTACGAGAATGCATGTGTGTCCACAAAGCAACAGCAAGATGGTTATCTTTCTCCTGGGCATTCTTTTTTAAAACACAAACAGTGCCAAAGGAAGAGGGAAATTGGTCAGAGACCTTGGGGGATTCAGAATGAGGAAATCCTTCCACAGGATGAGCCATACATCCCACAGAATGTACATAAACAGCAGCATAAGCTGGAATTGTTGTGATTTCTCTGAAGTTTTACATTTCCTAAGTTTTTAAGACCGTTCATCGTTTTTATTCTGCCAAAATAGATGAGCTAATAAGTTGGCTGCCTGCTTGTAGGAGGCTAAAAGAGAGGCAGAGAAAAATCCCCTAAATAAAACATAATGGATATATTTTAGTTGATTTAAACATATTCTTAGCAGTTAAAAGTGATAGTATTATCAGGGCTAAGAGTTAAACAATGAATAAAGAAAATCAGTGTTGAAGTGAAACATGTTTAATCAACCATTTAATATAGGGGAAGAAGAAGTGGTTCAATTAATTTTTTCATATTATAGAGACAAAACAAATGGCTGATAGACCTTTTAACTTTTCAACTTGGTGTGGGGTAGTACTTATACACATTGTCATCACTGAGTCTTCGATTGGTCTGAACCCAGAGACTGGACTTTTCCTTTTTCTCTATAAATTTGTCCCAAGGTCAATGTCCTATACTCCAGCATAATGAAAATCTTTAAAAACGAGATCATGATGGGGAAATCTCTTACATAGACTTTCAAAGGTTGTAACACCATTGTTGGGACATGGATTAGACCCTCAGCAGTAGTTATGTATCTTTCCTTCTCCTACACATGCTCTCTGACCTGCACCCCAACACAAACAGAGATGCCTATCAACACCATGCCAAAAAGTTAGCCACTCATAGAGCCAGGTGGGGTTTTGTTTGTTTTGTTTCTGCCTTCAAAACCTGGATACCTCCTGTGGTGGCAGCAATGGGAAACCTTGAAGGAACTCTCTGATCTTGCCCCAGCTTCCTTGCCACCCCCATCACCCACGTGCCCCTCTGGTTCATGATGACCACTGGCATGGCATGAATTGCTCAGATCTAGAAAAAAACTTCAAAAGTGTGAATTCTTTTCATGTTGGACACAGCCTGTACATTTCTGTGCTTCATAACTGTGAGCAATAAAAAAAAAAAATGGAACCATTTGAGGGTACACTTAATAGTCTTGGGACTCTGGACATAACACCAAGTTCACCCAACTCTGTAATTAGTATGATATAGTAGGCGTTTTGCTCCAAACAGTTCATGCAGATACTTTAGGCATCGAATCTAATGTGTTGGGAAGAAAACTACTGCTTGAGGCTCCTCATTCCTTTAAATGAGTCAGTATATGCAAAGCATCTCACACTGTGCCTGATCCACATAGACCTTGATGCTTTCTCCTTCCAGATGCGTTTCATCTCCACATAGGCTGTGAAGTACCTCCAGTTAATTTTCCATGATTGTAATCAGCTCTTGATCCAGCACCTGCCCCAAATCCACGTATGTCATCCCCTCTGTGTGTCTCAAAATCAGATCCAGGGACAACCTCCACCTTAAACACTTGGTAGAATGTAATTAAAAAGACACAAATTGCATGGAGCACTGGGTGTGGTGCATAAACAATGAATTTTGGAACACTGAAAAAAAATAAATTTTTTTTAAAATGCAGATTTCTGGGTCCTGCCCCAGACCTACTGAATCCAAAGCTTTTCAAGGGAAGGGACCTAAGAACCCACCTTTTTTTTTTTTTAATCAATCTTCCAAGGTGATTCCCTAAACCTTAGGAATCTCTGATATAGACCTTCACATTCCATCCTTCTTTGACTTAAACCCTGGAAAAAATAATGTTTGCTCCTTTTCAACAGACTGTTGCAAAATTGACTTCATTATTACTTCTTAAAATTATTCCTTCTGTGTTTGTGGATTTGAGAACCATCTGAGGGTTTTGCTTCAGTATCCTCTATACTAGTGAAGTTAAGATCCTCCTCACTCCATACATTTTTGTGTTTTATACAAGAACCCCATCCCATTTATTCATGATTTCATGTAGTTGCAGAAGGGGGAAAAAAATCTATCCACCGATGGATTTATTTTCTTCCTGTTGGCAGAAAATGAAAAGTTTGTAATACTGTGTTTCTCTTATAACTTTAGCAACTGGAAATCTTATAGCAATTTTCTTGCCCAAATGTGATAATCCATTCAACTCTGTGGTCTAAATATATTTATTCTTTCTCCTCCTTGTAGGTGAACTCAGTTTTGTTTTACATTTAAATGACATACTGTACAGATGTGGTTTGTGGTGACCTCTGAACCACTGCAGATGGTACAAATTTTATGAACTAGAGAGTACATTTTCTTGCATACAATTCTTGGCATGCAGCAATTCCTGAAAGGGCACTTGATTCAAAGTTAAAAACCTGCTTGTTTTAAGATGAAGAACTAGTAATACCGTATTCTGTCTGGTTGAGTCTCTTCATTGGATTCGATGCTTGGGTCCAGTTGTGCTTGTCTTACACATCTATTTTTACAAGTAAAAACCAGGGGCAGGGAGCTATGATGTGTTTCCAATGCCTTCAGAATCTATTCTCCCTTTATAAGGCTATGAATTTCTGAAGCAGTACAGCATCTCTATGGCTACTTGACAAAATTACTAAGGCTGTCAGAGCCTTCTCCTATGTGGCTGAGTGTGAAGGAAAATCACTACCGCCTACGCAGAGGAGAGGCTCTGTATCGCCAAGCCCTGTAGGGGGAGATGTTGAGCGTCCAATGAGAGCACAACATGCCTGGCAGTGACTGTGGCAAGATTTACTTTAGTGCTGGCCAATCCCTCAGGCATAGGAAATAATAGCATGGATCATTTTTAGCCCCCATACTTCCTAATGCTATTCATCACATAGGGTAACCATAATTTAGGCAAAGCTTGTGTTGGGCCAGCAATCGGTTTTGTTTAATTCAACCTCTCTCTGTTTCTTCTGCTTCCCCAGCCGCCTTCCACACAAAAGCATTAGTTACTTAACAGAGCCTGTCAATGTTCCTAGAAGTTTTTTTATACATTTCTGGCATGAAACACCTTCCATGTCTGTCCAATTCAGACACAACAAAGAAATCCACTTTTTAAAAAATTTTTTTAAATTTAAATTCAATTTAGTTAACATATACTATATTATTAGTTTCAGGGGTAGAATTTAAGTGATTCACCAGTTGCATCATAACACTGCTCATTACACCAAGTGCCCTTCTGAATACCCTTTACCAAATTACCCCATCCCTCCATACAACCCCCCTCTAACAACCCTTAGTTTGTTTCCAATAGTTAGGAGTCACTTATAGTTTGCCTCCCTCTGTTTTTATCTTACTGTATTTTTCCTTCCCTTCCCTTCCCTTATATTCATCTGTTTTATTTCTTAAATTCTACATATGAGTGAAATCATATGGTATTTGTCTTTCTCTGACTTATTTCGCCTAACATAATGCCCTCTAGTTCCAACCATGTTGTTGCAA
This sequence comes from Taxidea taxus jeffersonii, assembly GCA_003697995.1. Taxonomy (NCBI): domain Eukaryota; kingdom Metazoa; phylum Chordata; class Mammalia; order Carnivora; family Mustelidae; genus Taxidea; species Taxidea taxus. The sequence goes on along the minus strand of ML101307.1, from coordinate 59,747 downwards.
ATGACAAGATTTTATTCTTTTTGATGGCTAATGTTCCATTGCATGCATTTTTAATTTATATATGTATAAATATGTATATATTGCATATATATGTATGTGCCAGTAGATGTTTTATGTTATAAATGTATAAATATTTATATATTCCATATATATACATATGTGTGTACATATATACACACATATATATATATATATACATGCACCACATCTTCTTTATCCATTCACCTGTCGATGGACATCTGGGCTCTTTCCATAGTTTGGCTATTGTGGACATTGCTGCTATAAACATTAGGGTGTATGTGCCCCTTCAAATCACTATTTTTGTATCCTTTGGGTAAAAACCTAGTAGTGCAATTGCTGGGTCATAGGGTAGTTCTATTTTTAACTTTTTGAGGAAACTCCATGCTGTTTTCCAGAGTGGCTGCCCCAGTTTGCATTCCCACCAACAGTATAAGAGGCTTCCCCTTTTTTCAACATCCTCCCCAGCATCTGTCATTTCCTGACTTGTTAATTTTAACCATTCTGATTGGTGTGAGGGAGTATCTCACTGTGGTTTTGATTTGTATTTCCCTGATGCCGAGTGATGTTGAGCACTTTTTCATGTGTCTGTTGGCCATCTGGATGTCTTCTTCATAGAAATGTCTGCTCATGCCTTCTGCCCATTTCTCAATTAGATTTTTTGGCTTGATGGTGTTAAGTTTGATAAGTTCTTTATAGATTTTGGATACTAGCCCCTTCTCTGATATGTCATTGTGAATATCTTCTCCCATTCCGTAGGCTGCCTTTTAGTTTTGTTGATTGTTTCCTTTGTTGTGCAAAAGCTTTTTATCCTGATGAAGTCCCAAAAGTTCATTTTTGCTTTTGTTTCCCTTGCCTTTGGAGACGTGTCTAGCAAGAAATCCTCTCTGAAATATTCGTGCCGAACTGCATCTACACTACCTGATACAAAATTTCCTGAGGGAAGTGGCATATAGGGTTTACGTGCACAGGCTTTGGGCTAAGAAAAATCAAGATTCAAACTCTGTCAGCCCCTTACCTTCTGTGCATCATTGGGTAAGTTGCTTAATCTCTCTGAGACTTGGTTTCCTTATCTGCAAAGTAAAGGTATTTATAATAATAGTACCTTAAGAGTGGTTGTTAAAAATTTAGTACAGGGTGCCTGGGTGGCTCAGTGGGTTAAATCCTCTGCCTTTGTCTCAGGTCATGATCCCGGGGTCCTGGGATCAAGCCCCACATCGGGCTCTCTGCTCGGTGGGGAGCCTGCTTCCCCCCCTCTCTCTCTGCCTGCTTCTCTGCCTGCTTGTGATCTCTCTCTCTGTCAAATAAATAAATAAAAATCTTTAAAAAAAATTTAGTTCAGGGACGCCTGGGTGGCTCAGTTGGTTAAGCGGCTGCCTTCGGCTCAGGTCATGATCCCAGCGTCCTGGGATTGAGTCCCACATCGGGCTCCTTGCTCAGCAGTGAGCCTGCCTCTGCCTCTGCCTGCCTCTCTGTCTGCCTGTGCTCGCTCCTGTGCTCTCTCTCTATCTGACAAAAAAAAAAAAAAAAAAAAATTAGTTCATAGAGGAAATGTTTGCCAAGGAGCACAAATGTCTAGTTATAAAATAAATTTAAGTTATGGCGACCTAATGTACAGCATAATGACTATGGCTAATAATACTGTTTTATGTACTTGAAAGTTGCTAAGAGAAAAGATCTTAGATGTTTTTACCCTGAAAAAGAAATGGTAATTATATGACATGATGGAGGGGTTAGCCAACCCATGGGGGCAATAATTCTCAGGTATATAAAGGTATCAAATCAATGTATTATACACTCTAAACTTACACAACATGTTATGTCCATTATCTCAAAATAAAAAGAATTTAGCACATAGTAAGCACTTAATAAATTATTATTTACTAGCACTCTCAAATTATCTGTTCCTGGAATGAACAGTTTGATTGATTGTATTTTTTTTATAGTTCTCTCTTATACTAAAAAGATTAAAATTCATTTCATTAATAATATCACTCTTTGATCTGAGTTCTGCCTCCAGAAGCTACCCGAATATGGATATTCTTTCTTCCGTACAATAGTACTTTAAATATTTAAGGAAGCTACCATGTGCTTCTTTTCATGTATTTGGGGATAGCCACTCTTTTTCCTGTTTGATTATCTTGAGTTCCTTCACCCATTCTCCACACACTTTCGGATCACATTTTCTTTCCTTGGGCCTACAGGAAAATCCCATTTCCCCACCTCCCGTGACATAAGGTTCTGGGCAGTAAAATGAGGGCAACGTGATGTGGGCCACTTCCATGCCAGGCCAAATGCCCCGTGAGATCCTCCTTGCTCTTTCACTTGTAGACCTGCTTGATGCCAAGGAACCAGTGGAAGGTTCCAAGGAGAACCTGGGAGATGCAGAGGCCAGAAATGGAAGACGCTCGAATCCCCGAGTCATCGCATAAAAAGCTACCTGTCGGACACCTGCCACCGACACCAATGGGATATAAATCTTTATTGAATTAAGCAGTTAAGATGAAGATTTATTCACTACTGCAATATATCAGAGCCTATTAAGGCTAATACACTTTTGTGGTTAGCCCTCTCTGGACACATACCAACACCTCAGTGGCCCTCTTAAAAGATGACACAAATTTTGTATCGTCTGAATACAGTTTTTCAAATGTGACCCAGCTCTGATGGAAGAAAATGCCCTCCTTATTTTCCTGAGTTTATTTTATCAACGCTTTCCAAAGTTGCCTTGTGCGTAGCAACCACCTCACACAAACACGCTTGGCATGAGTTAAACTTGCAGCTAACAAAAAACACCAAAGTATTCTCACGCCGACTTCTCTTAAGCTAGCGACAGCACAGTTAATATTCGCCAAATACCCCACCTACTTTTCTACACTTCCCAGGCTCCCCCGGAGTTCAGTTGAAGCCAGTCTATATTTTTGAGAGCGGAAATGACATGTGCCACTTCCGGGCTGAGGCAATTAAGAGACAGTGCCCCCCGCCATTGCTCTCTTCATTGCAGTGAGCTTCGAAGACATGTTCCAGATGAAGGTAGACTTCATAACTTGCATCAGACTTTGCATAAATGAGAAATAAACATCTACTGTGCTAAAATGCTAGAATTTGAGAGTTTGTCTGTTATCACATCTACCAGTCATTAACTTGACTCCCCAAGCTGGTACTAGTGCAATTCATTTGTTTACACTTTAATTCAAAACTTTATAATTGGGGTGCCTGGGGGCTCAGTCAGTTAAGCATCGGACTCTTGGTTTTGGCTCAGGTCATGATCTGATGTCCTGGGATTGAGCCCCACTTTGGGATCCACACTCACTGTACAGTGTCCTGGAGATTCTCTCTCTCTCCTTCTCCCTCTGCTCCTCCCCCACTCATTCTCCCTCTCTCTAAAATAAATAAAATCTTATAAAAATCTTTATGTTTATCTCTATCAATTTTTTAAAGTTTTTTTTTAATTTTTTTTTTATTTGATAGAGATCACAAGTAGGCAGAGAAAGAAGGAAGCAGGCAGGCAGAGAAGGAAGCAGGCTCCCCGCTGAGCAGAGAGCCTGATGCGGGGCTCGATCCCAGGACCCCAGGATCATGACCCGAGAGGAAGGCAGAGGCTTTAACCCACTGAGCCACCCAGGTGCCCCTATCTCTATCAGTTTTTAAATGATTTCTTTATATGGACCACAGAAAAGTACCATAACTGAATTAATAACCCAATGAATTTTTGCATAATTAATTCACATGTATAACACTGAGATCATAAAAGAGAACATTACCAGCATCTCAGAAGCCCCTTCAGCAGCCATTGGTATTTTCCCAGATGTTTTATTCTTTTTGATGTAACTGAAAATGGGATTCTTTTCTTAATTTCTCTTTCTGATAGTTAATTTTAAGTGTATAGACATGCAACAGATTTCTATTTGGTGATGTAATCTGCAACTTTAGTGAATTCATTTATCAGTTCTAACAGCTTTTTGGTGGAATCTTTAGGGTTTTCTATATGTAGTATCATGTCATCTACAAATAGTGACAGTTTTACTTCTTCTTTTCTTATTTGGATGCTTTTTATTTGTTTTTCTTGCCATGATTATGACTCACAATACTATATTGAATAAAAGCGGGAAGAGTGGGCATTCTTATCTTATTCCTGATCTTAGAGGCAAAGGTTTCCACTTTCCACCATTGACTATGATGTCACTTGTGGGTTTGTCATATATGGCCTTTATCATGTTGAGGTGCGCTCCCTCTAGATGCCTTTGGTTGAGAGTATTTTTCATAAAGGTATGTTGAATTTTGCATGCTTTTTTTGGTCAATTGAGGTGATCATATGATGTTTATCCTTCATCACATAGATTGATTTGCAGATGTTGGACCATCCTTGCACCCTTGGAATTAATCCTACTTGATAATAGTCTATGATCCTTTTAATCATAGGATTATTGCTGATCATTGTTAAGCTATTATAGAATTATTGAAATTCAGTTTGCTCATATTTCATGGGAGATTCACCTATGTTCTATCAGGGATATTGGACTATAACTTTCTTTTTTTGTGGTGTCTTGTCCAGTTACAGTTATCAAGGTAATTCTGGCCTTGTAAATGAGTTTGGAAACATTCCTCTGTCTTCAATTCTTTGAAGAGTTTAAGAAGGATAGATGTTAAATCATCTTTTAATATTTGGTAGAATTTACCAACAAAACTGTGTGGTCCTGGACTTTTGTTGATTAACAGTTTGTCAGTTTAGTTTATCTTCTCAAAGAAGCAGCTCCTAGTTTTGTTGACCTTTTGTATTGCTTTTTTTTTTTTTTAGTCTCCATTTCATTTATTTATGATCTTTATTATGTCTTTCCTTTGACTAACTCTGGGCTTTGTTTGTTCCTCTTCTAGTTCCTTTAAGTATAAAGTTAGATGACTTATATGAGATTTTTTTTCTTGTTTCTTAAAGTAGGCCTGTATTGTTATGAACCTCCTTCTTACAACTGTTTTTGTGGCATCCCATAGAATTTTGGAGTGTTGTATTTCCATTATCATTTGTCTTAAGGTATTTTTTTATTTCTTCTTTGATTTCTTCATGACCCATTGGTTCTTCAGTAGCATGTTATTTCATTTCTAAATATCTTATTTTTCTATTTTTTCTTGTGATCAATTTCTGGTTTCATACCATTGAGGTCAGAAAATATGCTTCATATGATTTGAATCTTTTAAATGTATTGAGACTCATTTTGTAACCCTAACAGGTGAGCTATTCTGGAGAATGTCTATGTGCACTTGAGATGAATGTGTATTCTACTGCTCTTGGATGGAATGTTCTGTATATATTAATTAAATCCAGCTGGTCTCATGTGTCATTTAAGGCCAATGTTTCCTTACTGCTTTTCTGTCTGGATGATGCATCCATTGATGTAAGTGGGGTATTAAAGTCCCCTATATTATAGCATCGCTGTCAATTTCTCCTTATAGGTCTGTTAATATTTGCTTTAGATACTTAGGTTCATTTGTTGGGAGCAAAAATACTTATAAATGTTGTATCCTTTTGTTGGATTGACCCCTTTAGCATTATGTAATGCCCTTCTTTGTCTTTTTTTTTTTTAAGATTTTATTTATTTATTTATTTATTTATTTATTTATTTGACAGAGAGATCCAAGTAGGCAGAGAGGCAGGCAGAGAGAGTGGGGGAAGCAGGCTCCCTGCCGAGCAGAGAGCCTGATGTGGGGCTCGATCCCAGGACCCTGAGATCATGACCCGAGCCGAAGGCAGAGGCCTAACCCACTGAGCCACCCAGGTGCCCCGATCTTTAAAATTATTGTTGATAGGTGCGTACTTACTACATTTTTGTTGATAGTTTCCTGGCAGTTTTAGTAGTGTGTCTCTTCCTTTCTTCTCTTGCTCTCTTCCCTTGTGGTTTAATGGCCTTCTTTATTTAGTATTATGTTTAGATTCCTCCCCCATTATCTTTGTGTATCTATATTATAGGTTTTTGCTTTGTGGTTACCATGAGGTTCACATGTAATAGTCTATAAATACAACAGTCTACTTCAAGGTGATAGCAACTTAAATTTGAAAGCATTCTAAAAGCTCTACATTTTTACCCACCCACCCCCACTGCCAATGTTTTATGTTTGGGATGTCATATCTTGCATCTTCTTCTTTTTTTTTTTTTTTTTGTATAGCCTCCAACTAATTATTCTAGTTATAATTAATTTTACTACTTTAGTCTTTTAACTTTCATACTGGATTTGTAAGTGGGTAATCCACTATTATTACTATATATTCCCCTTTACCTATGATATTTTTAATTTTGTTTTCTTATTAATTAGTCCCTTTTCTTGTTTGTCATAAGGCTGGTTTAGTGGTGATAAACTCCCTTAACATTTGCTTGTCTGGGAAACTCTTTATCTCCCCTTCAAATCTGAATGATAGCCTTTCCAGGTAGAGTATTCTTGGTTGGAAGTTTGTTGGTTGGCTGGTTCGTTGGTTGGTTGGTTGGTTTCCTTTCAGCCCTTTGAAAATATCATGTACTCCCTCCTGGCCTGCAGAGTTTCTGCTAAAAGATCAGCTAAGTCTTATGGTTCCCTTGCACATTGTAACAAGTTGTTTTACTGTTGCTGCTTTTAAGATTCTCTCTTTAACTTTTGACATTTCAATTATAATATTTCTTGGGGTGGATCTTTTTGGGCTCATTTATTTGCAACTCTGTGTTTCATGGGCCTGGATGTCTGTTTCCTTCCCTAGATTAGGGAAGTTTTCAGTCATTATTTTTTCACAAAATTTTCTGCACCTTTCTCTCCCTCTTCCTATAATGTGAGTGTTATTTCACTTCATGTTGCCTTCTAGGTCTCTTAAGCTATCTTCACTTTTTAAAATTTTTGTTTGTCTTGTTTTCTGTTCTGTTTGGGTGAGTTCCACTGCTCTGTCTTCCAGGTCATTAATCTGTTCTTCTACTTCATCTAGCCTGCTGTTGAACACCTCCAGCATTTGTTTTTGTTTGTTTGTTTTTTGTTTTTTTTGTTTTTTTTTTTGTTTTTTGTTTTTTTAATTCAGTTACTGCATACTTATGCTCTGTGACTTCTATTTGGTACTTTCTTACATTGTCTATATCTTTGTAGAGGTTCTTGCTGTGTTTGTCCATTCTTCTTCTGAGTTCTGTTCTTTTTGGCCATTAATTACCCTGAACTCTCTTTCAGATAGATTCCTTATCTCTGTTTCATTTAGGTCTTTTTCTGAAGTTTTGTCTTGCTCTTTCATTTGGAACATGTTACTCTGTTTCCTCATTTTGCTTGACTTCTTTGTGTTTGTTTCTATGTATTGGGTGAAACAGCTACCTCTCTCACTTTTCAATGAATGACTTTGTGTAGAAGATGAACCTTATTGATCAACCTTGCCCTAGCTCTTGGTTATCTCTTGAACCCTTATGATTGTCTGTACAGCCTAATTTATTCTTGATGGGTCTCAGTTGTTGAGGGAAAGCTAAGACCTGTCAGTGTTCCAAAGGAGGGGATTCTAGCCAGGCCTCAAAGATGGTGTCTTCCAGCCTACATTTTCTTAGAGCGCCTCTGTAATCTCTAGCTGTGTGGCAGACCTGAAACCTATCCCTCAGGCTGAAGCTCTAAGACAATTAAATGAGCCTTTTTTACAGGCAGACTGGGGATGTGTTTCAGGGTGTGGTAGGGATGTGATAGGTGTGGTAGCCTTCCCAGAGCTGTCTTTCTAATTATTATAGTCCTGTGAGCCCTAGGAACACAAGCCCCTCTGACCACCAGAGCCAGGAGATCAAGAGGTATCTCCTTTTGGACTGTTTGCCTGCCAGCTTCAGCAAGGCTACAGGAGAGTTTTGAGGGGGAGGCACATCCTTGGCTTTAACAATGCCTGAGAAGCACACCTGGGGTGGGGCACAACCATAGCTTTAGTGAGACCTGGGATGAGTACTGGGAGTGACCCATGCTCACAGCTTTAGCAGGGTCAGGAAGGAGTGCTGGCAGCTGGGATTTAGTGTTGTAGGAGAAGGGTATTGGGGCAGGGCATGCCTTCAGATTTAGCAAGATTGTGTCCATACATGCCTGCCTACACTACCAAGGGAGAGGGAGAGTGTAAAAACAGTGCCCACCAGCACCTCTGTCCCAAAAGAAAGTCTTAATTGTAGTGTGATTTGCAAATATATTCTCCCATTCTGTGGTTGCCTCTTTGTTTTCCTATTCCCTTTGCTGTGCAGAAGCTTTTTATCTTGAAGTCCCAAAAGTTCATTTTTGCTTTTGTTTCCTTTGCCTTTGGAGACATGTCCTGAAAGAAGTTGCTGTGGCCAATGTCAAAGAGATTACTGCCTATGTCGAAGAGGTTGCTGCCTATGTTCTCCAGGATATTGATGGATTCCTGTCTCACACTGAGGTCTTTCATCCATTTTGAGTTTATCTTTGTGTATGGTATAAGAGAATGGTCGAGTTACATTCTCCTATACATAGCTGTCCAATTTTCTCAGCACCATTAATTGAAGAGACTGTTTTTTTGTGCCTTTGTACTTTGTTGAAGATTATTTGGTAATAGAGTTGAGGGTCCATATCTGAGCTCTCTACTCTGTTCCATTGGTCCATGTGTCTGTTTTTGTGCCAGTACCATGCTGCCTTGGTGATCACAGCTTTGAAATAAAACTTGAAATCAGGCAACATGATGCCCCAGCTTTGTTTTTCTTTATCAACATTTCCTTAGCGATTTGGGGTCTTTTCTGGTTCCATACAAATTTAAAGATTATTTTTTCCAGCACTTTGAAAAATGCTGCTGGTATTTTGATCAGCATGGCATTGAAAATATAGACTGCTCTAGGCAGCATAGTGTATTTTATGGCGACTAACACAACACAATTAAAAAAAAGTCTTAACTGGTCCCTGCTCTCCTAGCAGATGCTTTAGGATTAGCAAATGAATCTCCTTTACATATAATCCAGTCTTCTCTCATTCTGCTGCCTTTGTGCTGGTTCAGGGTATAAGTAAGTCTACATGCAAGCTTTCTGAAAGAAGCATCTCAGATCCCTATGATCTCCAGGCCTAAAGGACATAAATCCTGTTGGCTCCCAAAACCAGATGTTTGGGAGTCCTTGTTTCTCTGGTTCAGGTCCCAAGGGTTGAGATGTCCAATGTAGGGCACAAACCCCTCACTCCTCAGGCGAAAGCTCCAAACTCTAAGATCCTGCCCTACTGTGTGTCACCACACTGGGGTTGGGATTTTTGGTAAGACCTCATCTCTGCCTCTCCTCCTCATCTAGATGTGGCCCTTTTACCCCTTGTTGTGGAGGTAGCTGCTCAGCTACCAGTTCTTTTTCAGAGGGATCTATTCCACATGTACCAATAGATTTGATATAACCATGAGAGGTGGTGAATCCAGGCTCTTCCTACATTACCATCTTAAACCCCTATGTTTTACCTTTTAAATTTATATTGGCAATTCACTATAATTAAATTTGGGGGTATGATATGAGGCAGGGATCAACCTGGTTTTTTCCATTTGGATATCCAATTGACTCAATGCCATTTATTGAAAAGACCGTCCTTTACCCATTGCATTGGGGTAACTCCTTTGTCATATTCAGGTAATAGGTACACTTGGATTCTGCTTCTAGACTTTCTATAATTGTCCTTTGTCAGTCTACCTCTCTTTTGCAAATACTATTTTAATCAGTCTTGATACATCTGGTAGTGTACATCCTCCAACTATGTTTTCATGGATATTAATTTTCTAGAAGCCACTTTTCTCCCTTTTTTTTTTGGGAACTTTAAGGACTACAGCTGTTCATTTCTAGTTTCCTGTCATGCCTCCTCTCCTCCCACAATCTTTTAGAAATTACTGACAATAATTCCTAGGGTGCCAATGCAAGGGCTGTCAGTTCTACGGGTTACAATCTGTCTGTGCCTGAGACCTAAAATGCCCACAAAGCAACAAGGAAATATCTTGTTATATCTTTACTTAGTGTATCAGTCAAGGTCCTGGAAGGACACGGAATCCCCTCCTTACTCCCAGAGCGATAATATCAATAGACTTTAACAGGCAGAATACTTACAGGGATGTGGACAGACTTAAGAAAAAAAAAAAAAAAAACAGGGATGGTAAAAAGACCAGAGATGATAGGAAGCTGGTTAGACCCTGAATCAATCAGGGTACTAGTAATAAATAGATGACACACTTGAGGGAATGAATAGTTTGCTAACAAAGCCCTGGGCAGTGTTTAGGATAAATGAGGAGTGATAGTGTAAAATCCTAGAGCTAGTAAGGGAGGGAGATTAGGAACAAAAGTATCTCCTAAGCCTAAATGAGTAAGTGAAGGGAGCTGCTGCCAGAATCCACAGATATTACAGTGTGGAGTAGCTCTGGTAGAAGCTATATTTGGCCTTTGGTGGAGGCCCACAACCCCACACCAACACAGCATGGCAAGGGGTGGGAGGATAGAGAGGGATAGGGGACAGAGGAATAAATACCCCAATCTCACTCTCCCCACCCCCAGCATCCAAAATCCTACCGATGCCTCTCATTGATTGAACACACCTGAGAGCCAGAGAAAAGGGAGCCTTTTGGCTCCATACAGAGTAGCCTCCATACAGAGTAGCCTCCTAGACACAGAGCAAGAGGGACAATAGGGATAAGTAGATCCAGAATTGCAAAGAATAGCCAGCATAGCTCCTTTGGCTGAAAGGGACAAGAGGGTGAAATATTACTGGAGCCCTCTGCAAACTAGACCTGGAGAGGAAAAGGGGTCATCTGGTGGAAAGCTGTAGATGTGAAGGAAGGAGGCACCAAAGCAGGGGAGGGTTCAGGGAAGAACACCGCATCTTATCTCTTATCTAGCTCTCAACTCCTGCCCCCTGATTCAAACCGAACAAGAAGCTAGTTAACAAAGGAGCTCTTGTGATATAATCCATTTAGGGCTGTCTCCCAGAAAAGGGAGCAGAGCAGGAAAAGATAGAGATGGAGACTAACCAGCAAATTCGCTTTTAGAAATGATCTTAACCATGTTTATTTTACATATCTCAGTTTGACGATAATTTTCCATTCTAGAAAACAAGGAAATGAAATAAGAATTTAGGCAATTTGTCTTCTTAATATCATTTCATATAATCCCTGGCCAAAGAGTATGTTTTCTTTCTTTTTTCTCCTTTCTACTAAGTTCTTCAAAAGCTCTTTTTTTTCCCTTAAGAACTTTTTTTTTAAGTTCTTTCCTTTTTTTAGCACTTTTCTAGATATGTCTAGAAATAAAAGCAAAAAGAAACTATTAGGATTACATCAGAGTAAAAAACTTTTGCATAGCAATCAACAAAACTAAAAGATAATCTACTAAATGGGAAAAGATATCTGAAAGTGACATATTTTATTAAGAGTTAATATCCAAAATATATAAAGAACTTATACAACCCAACACCAAAACCCACAATGGTTCATCAGGGAGTCCCACATTTTGCAGAAATAGCCTGCATTAGAATTTTCACCCTTTTAGTCATTGGCTGGCAGCAACCCACAGAAAGTTGGGCCTCTATGTGAACACAGTGTTAGATCAGGTTAGGGCAAAGTTGGGGACACAGTCAATCATGCTCCTGGCAACAGGAAAGCTGAGTGACATGTTTTCATGTTCATCACAACTACATTAATAGATAAAGACTAGGAAAGCTTTAAGAATAACTTTATACAGCAAAAACATTGTTTAAGTTCAATGTCCATTTGTGATTTTAAAATAATCCTTAGCACATAGGATTAGAAGTGAATATACTTAATTGGAAGAGAAAGAAAAAAAGAAAGTGAGAGAGAGAGAGAGGAAGAAACCTAGAGCAAATATCAAGCTTAACAGTGAATATTGAAGTCCTTCTCTTTTAAATAAGGACCAAAATAGGAATACCTGCCCTCACCACTTCTGTTCAACATTGTACTGAAGCTCTTAGTTACAACAAAAAGCAGGAAAAAGGAATAAAAAATATTAGGCTTAGAAAGGAAAAAGAAGTAATCATTATTCATATGTGAATATATAACATGTGAATATATAACTTATGAACATATATAACACAAAAGAATAGCCAGAAAAATTGTTAGAATTAAAAAGAGGGTTTGACAAGATTGTTGGGTATATGATTAATATATAAAAGTCAATTATATTACTGTACACCACTAACAAAACATTAGAAATTATATCTTCAATAAAGTTTTTTCTCCTTTAAGTTATTATGTATCTTTTCCAGATTCATTCCTAGATACCATATTTTTTAAAGATTTTATTTATTTATTTGACAGGGAGAGAAACCACAACCAGGCGGAGTGACAGGAGAAAGAGAAGCAGACTCTCTGCTGAGCAGGGTGCCCCATGTGGGGCTCAATCCCAGGACTCTGGGGTCATGACCCAAGCCAAAGGCAGACACCCAACTGATTGAGCCATGCATGCACCCCAGATACCATATTTTTATTACTTTCTAAAATGGTATTTTTTAGAAGACTAAATACATGCAACATTCTGCCATGTATTTAGATGGGGAAACTTAATATTATAAACATGTGAATTCTCCCCAAATTGACCTTTAAATTCAATGAAACTGCAATCCAAATCCCAAGAGAATTTTTTTTGGAACTTAACAAAGCAGCATATGTAGAGAAGACCAAAGAGGTAAGGTACTGCTGACGTAGAAGCCCAGAAATCTAGATTATGAAAGCATTGCAATTAGGGGAGCGCAATTCCAGCTCAGCAAAACAGACAACTAGACAACTGGAAGAAAAGAGAAGGGCGAGAAATTGATCCATACCCATGTGGGGGCTTGAGGAAGAGGTGGCATTGGATATCAGTGCAATGGCGGGACAAATGGAATCTACATGGAAAAAATAAAAACTATCTCAACTTCATACTTTATTCAAAAATCACTTTCAAATAGATTGTGGGCACAAATATGAAAAGCAAATCATGAAAACACTTGGAAGGGAATATGTTTATGATCTCAAGGGAGAGGATTTTTAAAAAGATTTATTTATTTTAGAGAGAGAGAGAGAAAGTGCATGCATGGAGGAGAGGTGCAAAGGGAGAGGGAGAGAGAGAGAGATGTCCAGCAGACTCCCTGCTGATTATGGAGCACAGAGCCAGATCCCAGGACCCTGAGCCAAAATCAAGAGTCAGATGCTCAACCAACTGAGCTACCCAGGCACCCTCTATGGTAAGAGGATTTTTTAATGAGACATAAAACACACAAACAGAAATTACCAATTTTATCTTAGCCATGTTTATTCAAAGGCGCTATAAAGATCAGGCAAAGGTAAACCACAAGATAGAAGATCGTATTTGTAACACAAATCAGTAATAGGGAACTGGAATTCGGAAAATCTAAAGAATTTCTTAAAGTAAATGAATGGTCAGCACCTCCTCCCCCACCTCAAAAAATAGATGAATGATAAAAGACTTGCCCAGGCATTTCACAGAAGAGAAAAAATAAATAGCCAAAAAAGTTGAAGAAATATACTCATTTGTAATCTGAAAAATGCCAAGTAAAACACACTGAGATCTATTTTATACCCATCATACTCACAAAAATTAAATGATAATCATGTTGGCAAGGAGGTGGAGAAACATTGCCAGTGGGAAAGAAAATTGATACAATACATACAATACCTGGAAAGAATTTGCCATTATCTACAAAGGTTAGGAATTAACATAACTTGTTATGTTATTAACAATACAATTACAGCAATTTCACCTCTAGGTATGTGTTCTTTAAAGAAAATCTTCTGTGCATGCATGAGGAAGTACTACCTTTCTTCCTTAAAACAGGGAAAAAGCAGAATACAACTTAAATTGGAGACTGGACTGATACATAGTCAAACAACAGAAAAACCATAGTTCAGTGAAAATGAATGACATCCTAATGAATAAATACCTTAGGCTGAATAGTGAGCAAAAGAGTAAGTTACAGATGAAAACATAAAATGACTCTTTACATAAAGGCCAAAAACATGCAAAACTAAAATGTACCTTGCTTAAAGATGCACACATATATAACAAAATTAAAGCAAACCAAGAAAATGACAAAACACAAACAAATATTTATTTTTGATAAGGAGAAAGGGACATGGAATAGAAGATGAATATGGGAAGCTTCCAGGATACTGGCTGTGTTCTACATTCCCTTTCTTATTCTAAGACAGTTGTCTGCAGGTTTTCATTATATTATTTTGCTTCGAATCATGTGTGTGTCCACACATTACATGTACATTATTTGGACTATTTTGTATGTATGATATAGCTTATAATAAAATAACACTTTTAAGGAAAAGAAGACAAGCTCACACTTCAACCTTTCTCATTAGTGTTATATAGATATGATTCCCAGAAATGAAGTAAATTACATGCAACCTTGAAGACAATAGCCACATGAGAAAGATGGTGACATGGGAAGACAGAATAAGCCTGGGTTTTGTTTGTTTGTTTAAGATTGATTGATTGATTGATTGATTGATTGATTTGAGAGCGGAAGAGAGCAGAGCATGCAAAACAGAACATGGCGGGCGGAGGGGGCTGCAGGCAGGAGGGTCAGAAGAAGAGGGAGAAACAGACTTCATGCTGAGCAGGGAGCCAGACTGGGACTCAATCCCAGGACCCTGAGCCAAAGACGGATGCTTAATTGATTAAGCCACCCAGACACCACCAAACCGGGTTTTGGTCATGTGGTTGATCCCTGGACAGCCTAGGAAACTTCTTGTGATTGGCCAATTTGCTACTAAAGCCAGGCTGTGTTTGGTTCTCACCTGAATGAAATCCTAGAGCAAAGATTATTGATGGAACCCTCAGGATTCTAGTCCCAACTATAATCTTGTCTTGATCCTCTGATCACATTCATGTCAATGAAATATACTGATCCACACCCCATTCTTGTATCAAATCTAATAGCAACATGTTTACAACACATTCCCAATTTCTTCACCTGCTAGAACTTCCATTTTAACCTATACTTTCCAATTCAGCCACTTGCTTCATTAACTATGTCTAGATTGGTATAGCTCATTATGTTCCTATGCATTATCACCCAGGCAAATGCTGAAAATTCAGGAAAAATCAGCAAAGCTCTAACAGACAATTATGTTCTGAAATATTATCTGCAAATAGTCTCCTACAAAAGATATCTATAAAAAATGTTCTCTATATCTATAAAGATTATATTTTTAGAGATTCTTTACTTGAGGGAAGAAAAAAGTATGGCTTCTGGGCATATTGTGACCTGAATTTCTCCCCTCCATTATTTATAAGTCTTTTTTCTTGTTTATGATTGTTTCTTGATTCATATTATCAAAAGATCTCTCACCCTTGAACTCAATAGCTGACCTTAAAATTAGGTTTCTCATGAAGATCCTATAGTCTAACTATATTGTGCTTTGTGTGGTCATATGATCATACATTCACACATACACACAGAGTCACATGCATATGCATTAGAGATTAAAACTTTTCTTTGATTTTGAGAACAGTATTGTGAAATTTTTTATTTCACATGCCATTTTGGCTGTGACTATTTAGAAATCTTTCTGGGAACTGACAATTCTATCGCCCTTGGTTTTTTTTTGTTTTTTAAAGATTTTATTTATTTACTTGACAGACAGAGATCACAAGTAGGCAGAGAAGCAGGCAGAGAGAGAGGGGGAAGCAGGCTCCCTCCTGAGCAACGAGCCGGATGCGGGGCTCAATCCCAAGACCCTGGGATCATGACCTGAGCTGAAGGCAGAGGCTTAACCCACTGAGCCACCCAGGTGTCCCTATTGCCCTTGTTTTTAATCTATGATCCAATTACCAAATACAGGGATAAAATATTCTGTAGTTCTGTCATGATGCTGTGTCCTTCCTTCCCAATGATTAAAGTGTTTAGTTAAAAAGAATGTTAACTGAATCATTCAAATCATGATAAACATGGAGTCATTATGAAATCCATGTCAATAAACAAAATAAACCATTTTTTTCCAGCATCCATTGGAGATATTGAAGATGGATGGATAAACACCCATTGGTCTGAATTTCCAGAGTAGCCCAGCCTACTCTTCTCTCCTTAAACTACTTTGGTCTTCCTTTAGGGCAACCCCTGAGGCAAAATACCAGCCTAAAGAGAACAAGAAGGCTCTCCACATCCACACATCTGCTCCAGCAGGGAGTGCTGGTTGTCCAGAGAAAGACTAGGACCTTCACTGATGTTTATGTAATTGTACCCTTCTCTTTCCTCTCCCTCTCAGCCAGTTACATATGCTCAATTAAGTATACAGATTCATTAAAAAAATTTTAATAGTACAGTCAATATGAGTCTGTCATTTAGATGCAAAAGGCTAAGGTTCAACTCCTTTCTCTGGTGCATGGCCTACCATAACAACCACTTCAACTCTCTGTGCTTGGTTCCCTCATCTATAAAATTGGAACAATATGTCTACCTTAGAGTATTGCCATGAAGATGGACAGAGAAAGTATATGTGACAACATTTCATAAGCTGTATTGTAATATACAACTTTAGTTTTATTGTTATTATTTCAATTCTCAGCTTCACACTGGGTAAGACAAGTATTAGCAACCTTCTGTAGCGGCCAAGGACAGAAACAAAAAGAATCCTAAACCAGCATCCCAAAATGTGATGCAGAATACTATTTCTATGAGTTACTAATAATTATAGTGTATTAAAAATAAGTGAAAAGATGGGGCACCTGGGTGACTCAGTGGGTTGAGCCTCTGCCTTCGGCTCAGGTCATGATCTCAGGGCCCTGGGATGTAGTCCCACATCAGGCTCTCTGCTCAGCGGGGAGCCTGCTTCCTCCCCTCTCTCTGCCCACCTTTCTGCCTACTTGTGATTTCTCTCTCTCTGTGTCAAATAAAAATCTTTTTAAAAAAAGTGAAAAGATCAAAATTAGTTGGGAAACATTTATCTAAAAAGTAAATCAGTTTTTGGAGAGCATTAACACAATCTATAGAGTTGTCAAATCACTATGTTATACACCTGACACTAATGTAACATTGTATGTCAACAATACTTCAATTTTTTAAAAAGGTAAATCAGGTTTTTAATTACAAAACTTCTCAGAACATTTAATATGCTAATGTACATGGTCACTATCTGAAGGGAATATTATCTGTAGTGTTTCCCCAAATTTTTTGACCCCCTATCTGTTTTCTTTTTGCAAAATGTTATCTCTAGCAAGCACAACTTTATCTTTTGCCCATTCTCTTCCATTTTTGCACTTGTATATTTTGTTACTCTTAGGACATACTAATTTTTTATGTTAGAAATCTATTAATAGGCAGAGAATAATAGATTTTCTAAAATACTGTTTTGTTGGAGCAAAAACTACATGGGTAAGCCCATTCTATATAATATACTATAGCATAAGAAAGTAAAGAAGAGGCACCTGGGTGGCTCAGTCAGTTCAGCATCTGCTTTTGGCTCGGGCCATGATCCCAGGGTCCTAGGATTGAGTCCCACGTCAAGCTTCCTGCTCAGTGGAGAGCCTGCTTCTCCCTCTCTCTCTGCCTGCTGCTCCCCCTGCTTGTGTGCTCTCTCTCTTTCTCTCTCAAATAAGTAAAGAGACAAAAAAATCTTAAGAAGAAGAAGAAAAAGAAGAAGAATGCAAGGGAACAAGGATGTCTAGGTGGCTCACTCAGTTAAGCATCCAACCCTTGGTTTCAGCTCAGGTCATGATCTCAGGGCTGTGAGATAGAGTCCTGAGTCAGGCTCAATACTCAGTGGGAAGTTTGCTTGAGATTCTCTTGCTCCCTCTCCCTCTGCACCTACCCCCACCTGCATGAGTGCTCTAAACAAATAAATAAATAAAATATTTTTTTAAAAGGAATACAAGGGAACAAATTATTAAAAGGAATCAAAAACATGAGTTATACTGTAGTTATACTTCCTGACCTACAAAACAGGTTTTCATAAAGGTAAATAATCAACATCATAACTTATATTTAATTATTCTTTCTTATGAAATAATACTATGAAATGAAGTCTTAGTTGTAGGTCCCTTTACTATAGATTTTCATGACCCACCATCTCAGTTTTTCAAGTTTTGAGTTACATGGTAGTTTAGGCGACTGCACTATACAACATGGGGTTCAATAGGCATTGGTTTGCATGCAAATATAAAGACAGAATGCATAGTAAGCTTTTTCATTTAGCACATTTTAGGCCTTAGCACAACATAAGTGACACTCAGTTCCTAATCTGGGGCATGAAAAAGTTCCAACACACTCTCAAAGTCACAAATTTGCTGCCCTATGTGTGTCCATTCATTTCTGCTAAAGCACACACCTTCCCCTTCTCTCAAATGTTTTCATGTTTCTATGAGTCAGATCATAAGTTCTTGGGCCAGACCCAACTCCCCTGCCCTGCTTTTTTTCCTTTTGTATTATATTTAGTACTTGTAATCCTTCCTAAATACCCAGAGGCCACCCAGGTGTAACATATTTGTGACTGTGGTAGTTTGTGTTTCAAAATATTGCCCACACCTCCCCCAGCACGACCCCCACATTCCCACAGACCCTCATGGCTCATTTTCTCCACTCCAGCTAGGGCGAGCAGGCACAAGCTCCACCTAATTTAAAAATGACTACATTTTGCAAAGACCCATCTACAGTCAGAAAACAACCTTGGGTTTGATTTGAGTGTGAAAACCACGTATTCACTTGTTTGTTAAAAGAGTTATGAAGATGTATTAATCACTTCAAATTCTGGACTACTCCCCCCCCAGAAAAATGAAGAAAAGAAAAACAAGTGGGAAGGAAACCTCGCACAGTATTATTTCATGCCTTGATACAAAAGCTCATCGAATTGTAGAATCTCTGAATTAGAAGAGTTCTGAAGGTCGTATGGTTTAAACACCTAGCCCACAGCAAAATTGACACGAGCACTAGTGAAAAGAGAGGATGCCTTGAAGTTGGATAAAATGGCTGACTTTGCCACTTCTTGACACATGGCCTTAGACAAGTTATTTAACTTCCCTGGGTCTCAGTTCCCTCAAATGAAAAATGCTGAAAATATTATTCAGGTTTATCATGAACATAGAAGGTTATATGTTTAAGATGTTTAACATTGGGGGTGCCTGGGTGGCTCAGTGGGTTAAGCCTCTGCCTTCGGCTCAGGTCATGATCTCAGGGTCATGATCTCAGGGCTCTCTGCTCAGCAGAGGAGCAGAAGCAGGGAGCCTGCTTCCTGCCTCGCTGCCTACTTGTGATCGCTGTCTGTCAAATAAATAAATAAAATCTTTTTTTTAAAAAGATGTTTAACATTGTGTTTAGCACCAAATAAATGGTAGCTATGATCTTATTTATTTACTTATTTAATTCCTATATATTTAACAAATGATCATCCACCTATCTTCACTTTAGAGATGAGAAACTCCTTGCTTGCCTAGTCAGTCCTTTCCATCTTTGGAAAATTATCTAGGAGTTAGTTACAAAGTATGTCCTTAATGTTGGGGTTGCCAATTGCCCAAGGAGGAAGACACTGGGCCTGGATTGTAGCAAGGGCTATATTAAGGACTAACAGAGGAGACTGTGGATTCAGATAAATAGGAAGAGATTATAAAAATTCAGTCTCAATCAGGTCAGCATGTGCTCATTCGCCCTCCTACACATACATACCCTACCCTCAAGGCCCCTACGCTTAGTCACAGAAGGTTGAAAGAATTTGACTATATAGTTGCTAGCAAAAATGTGAAGGGGTTGGCAGTGATAAGCACTTTAGAACCTGCAATATCCAAGCAATTCCTAGCATAGCTCATTCTCTAGGTAAGTGATTTGTCTCCACAGGTGAACCTCACAGGGAACAAAGTTTCAGATTCACATCTAAGAAATTATCACAAGTCATAGGCACTGATGACTTGCCACAAGTTGGAAGAGACCACATAAAGCAAAATGTTTAAGAATGTGGCTCTGGAAATATATTCCCTGAGTCTGAATCCTTAACAACCCACTTAAATTCTCTAAGCCTTAGTTTCATTGTATCTCAAAGGAAAAAAATAATAGAGCCAATCACATAGAAAAGTTGTGAAGATTGGGTAAAACTATGTATATAATGGACACGTTACAGTGCTTGGTGCTTGTAAGCATTCTCTAAACATTGGCCGTACATTACTATTGAAGATTCAAATATTAACTTCTTGAATGCCAATATATGGAAAGCTACATGTATATACATGACATTTGGAAGGAATTTAGAGGTAATAGAAGCTACAGAGATACTGAATGCAGATGAAGGAGTCCCAGCAAACACTGATACTATATTTTGGCATCTTCATCTGCAAGCTTAAGAGAATATAGTGTTAAAGTGAGCTTACATAGCAAACTACCCACCAAGTAAAGTCTCCTGATTCCAAATATTATACCCTTTCCCCTTTGCCATGCTTTGTTTCACTGCCCCTCTTCCCACCTTGAGACAGAGTTTAATTCTCCTTCCCTTAAAAAATGGGTTGGTCTCAGTGACTCATTTCTAACCTCTAAGGCAAACTGCTTCTGCTGGATCTTTTGAGGGATCCTTGCCTTTGGCCTCCAGCCGCCATACAATTAGGAATCTTAGGCCATATGGATAGGGTCCATGTTGGCCAACAGCCTCCAGCTAATAACATCCCCCGAAATCCTAGCCAGACAGCAACATCAGCTGCCAGACTCTGTGAGGAAGCCTTCAAGTTGGAAAGCATAGGAAAACTTTGGAAAGCCTGGAAGCTTTCAAGCTTTCAAGAAGCTCCAGAGGCCCACTCACCAAGTTGAACCTAGTCAACTCTTAAACAAGAAGAGATAATAATAATAATATACTGTTGTTGTTGTTGCTGTTGCTGTTATATGCCATTAAGTTTGGGATGGTTTGTTACATACCAGTAAATAACAGAATGGAAGCAGGGTACAGAGTGAGGAGAGAACACTCAAACCTTTCAGTACTATTTGTAGGTATAGGCAACAACCTTCAAAGAACCAGTTGATCTACATAGGAAATGGCTCTCCCCATATGTAAAAGGAATATAGTGCAAGCTCTGATGATTTGTCTTTGCCCCTCCGATATCAAGTCACCCTGCACATTTTGCATGAAGAGAAGAATCGAAGAGCTTGCTTTGCAGAAAACAAATCCCACTTAGTCCATTCCTTTCAATTCAGCACATTGTGCAGCAAAAAGGTCAGGATTGGATGGTTGAAATGGCCTTTCCCCATACTCTAAAAAAAATGAATGCTCAGGGCTCTCTGTACATGTATGTATGAGTGAAAGGTAACCAGAATCTCTCTCCAGGCCAAGATTCACTGCTCTACCCAGTCCTAGATCCCATTCCCCAGCACTATCATCCCACCTCATTGCTTAAGGATCTTTCACCATCTATGACTTCTCTTTTTCCTTTGCCTTCCATTTCTGTCTTTCTACTAGTTGCCCTGTTTCCTTAAACAGCTTAAATCTTTGCCTTCTTACAACAACAGCAACCAAACTTTCCTCTACCTAATTATTTTCCTCTTGCTTACAAATCAACAGACATTAGAGGGTCTGCCATGAACCAGTTACTACACAGTGTGCTGAACTTTGGAGATACAATCAAGAAGCTCCCAGACCAATAAAGGAGCTCAGGTGCTATGAATCTGCTCTTCAGAAGGAAATTTCTTGCCAGAAGTTCTACTCTCTTGATTTCCCATTTTTCCCTGTCTGATCACAATTTTTCTTGCTAGGATTTCACTTCCACCCCTACTGTTTCATTGTAAGTAGTCTTACCCAGACCCCAGTTGCTAAATCCAAAGAGCTGATTTCACCCCTCATCTCCCAAAATGACCACTGCTGACCACACTGTCAGACTTAGAATTTACTTCTTCTTTAGAGTAAATGTAACATTTTCTCATAACTGTATTTTTAGATCAAAAATAGTCAAGTAGCCAAGAAAGAAAAGGGTGATAGTAGAATGCAGGGAATATTTTTTTAGTACAGTGAAACTATTCCATATATTATAATGATGAATACATGTCACTATATATTTGTTAAAACCCATGGAATGTACAACAACAAGAACTAACCCTCATGTGAACTATGGATTTGATCGACAGGATGCATCAATGGTGTTTCATTGATTGTAATAAATGTGCCAGTCTGGTGGGACATGTTGACTGCAGGGGAGGCTTTTTGGGATACAGAACCCTCCCCACGTATATGTATATGGAATCTCTCTCTACTTTTTCACCTCATTTTGCAGTAAGCCTAAAACTATTCTTTCAAAGAATTATGTACTAATTTTTTAAATATCACATATCATCAATTTCACAAGATTCAACCTAACAGTTCTACTCTTTCCTCTCCAGAAGCTCCTTTAAATCTCTGCAGGTTTTCCTCCCTCAGTCCTTTTCTTAGCTGTTGGTACTCTCTAGGGTGCTGTGTTTTCTTCTCACTCTGAAAACACCACAGGAAAACATCTTCTGTCTTGAGGATCCTGCATATCAGATTGCAGGAAATGCTTTTCTACATCTCTTGTCCTGTGACCACAAATGCTGGGTGAATGCCATGAAATGTTGTAAGTTGCACCTCTGCCCATTTTATTTTCTTTTTATTTAAGCTTTTTTATTTAATTTAAACATATAATGTAACCCCACCACCCTCTCCCAACCCCTCTCCCCCCCCAACCCCCCTCAGTTTGTTTTATGACATTAAGAGTCTCTTTGGGTTTGTCTCCCTCCCGATCCCATCTTGTTTCATTTTTTCTTTTCCTACCACCTTAACCCCCACCCCCGTTGCATCTCCACTTCTTCATATCAGGGAGATCATGTGATAGTTCCCTTTCTCCAGTTGACTTATTTCGCTAAGCATAATACGCTCTAGTTCCATCCATGTCTTCGCAAATGGTAAGATTTCATTTCTTTTGATAGCTGCATAGTATTCCATTGTATATATATACCACCTCTTCTTTATCCATTCATCTGTTGATGGACATCTAGGTTCTTTCCATAACTTGGCTATTGTGGACATTGCTGCTATAAACATTCGGGTACACGTGCCCCTTTGGATCACTACATTTGTATCTTTAGGGTAAATACCCAGTAGTGCAATTGCTGGGTCATAAGGTAGCTCTATTTTCAATTTTTTGAGGAACCTCCATGCTGTTTTCCAGAGTGGTTGCACCAGCTTGCATTCCCACCAACAGTGTAGGAGGGTTCCCCTTTCTCCACATCCTTGCCAGCATCTGTCATTTCCTGACTTGTTCATTTTAGCCATTCTGACTGGTGTGAGGTGCTATCGCATTGTGGTTTTGATTTGTATTTCCCTGATGCCCAGTGATGTGGAGCACTTTTTCATGTGTCTGTTGGCCATCTGGATGTCTTCTTTGCAGAAATGTCTGTTCATGTCCTCTGCCCATTTCTTGATTGGATTATTTGTTCTTTGGGTGTTGAGTTTGCTAAGCTCTTTATAGATTTTGGATACTAGCCCTTTATTTGATATGTCGTTTGCAAATATCTTCTCCCATTCTGTCAGTTGTCTTTTGGTTTTGTTGACTGTTTCCTTTGCTGTGCAAAAGCTTTTGATCTTGATGAAGTCCCAATAGTTCATTTTTTCCCTTGCTTCCCTTGCCTTTGGCGTTGTTCCTAGGAAGAAGTTGCTGCGGCTGAGGTCGAAGAGGTTGCTGCCTGTGTTCTCCTCAAGGATTTTGATGGATTCCTTTCTCACGTTGAGGTCCTTCATCCATTTTGGTCTATTTTCGTGTGTGGTGTAAGGAAATGGTCCAATTTCATTTTTCTGCATGTAGCTGTCCAATTTTCCCAACACCATTTGTTGAAGAGGCTGTCTTTTTTCCATTGGATATTCTTTCCTGCTTTGTCGAAGATTAGTTGACCATAGAGTTGAGGGTCTATTTCTGGGCTCTCTATTCTGTTCCATTGATCTATGTGTCTGTTTTTGTGCCAGTACCATACTGTCTTGATAATGACAGCTTTGTAGTAGAGCTTGAAGTCGGGAATTGTGATGCCACCAACTTTGGTTTTCTTTTTCAATATTCCTTTGGCTATTTGAGGTCTTTTCTCGTTCCATATAAATTTTAGGATTATTTGTTCCATTTCTTTGAAAAAATTGGATGGGATTTTGATAGGCATTGCATTAAATGTGTAGATAGCTTTAGGTAGCATAGACATTTTCACAATATTTATTCTTCCAATCCATGAGCATGGAACACTTTTCCATTTCTTTGTGTCTTCCTCAATTTCTTTCATGAGTACTTTATAGTTCTCTGAGTATAGATTCTTTGCCTCTTTGGTGAGGTTTATTCCTAGGTATCTTATGCTTTTGGGTGTAATTGTAAATGGGATTGACTCCTTAATTTCTCTTTCTTCTGTCTTGTTGTTGGCGTAAAGAAATGCAACTGATTTCTGTTCATTGATTTTATATCCTGACACTTTACTGAATTCCTGTACAAGCTCTAGCAGTTTTGGAGTGGAGCCTTTTGGGTTTTCCACATATAGTATCATATCATCTGCAAAGAGCGATAGTTTGACTTCTTCTTTGCCGATTTGGATGCCTTTAATTTCTTTTTGTTGTCTGATTGCTGAGGCTAGGACTTCTAGTACCATGTTGAATAGTAGTGGTGATAACGGACATCCCTGCCGTGTTCCTGACCTTAACGGAAAAGCTCTCAGTTTTTCTCCATTGAGAATGATACTTGTGGTGGGTTTTTCATAGATGGCTTTGATAATATTGAGGTATGTGCCTTCTATCCCTATACTTTGAAGGTTTTGATTAGGTTTTGATTAGGTTTGAGTTTTGATTAGGAAGGGATGTTGCACTTTGTCAAATGCTTTTTCAGCATCTATTGAGAGTATCATATGGTTCTTGTTCTTTCTTTTGTTAATGTACTGTATCACATTGATTGATTTGCGGATGTTGAACCAGCCCTGCTGCCCTGGAATAAATCCCACTTGGTCGTTGTGAATAATCCTTTTAATGTACTGTTGGATCCTATTGGCTAGTATTTTGGTGAGAATTTTTGCATCTGTGTTCATCAAAGATATTGGTCTGTAATTCTCTTTCTTGATGGGATCCTTGTCTGGTTTGGGGATCAAGGTGATGCTGGCCTCATAAAATGAGTTTGGACGTTTTCCTTCCATTTCTATTTTTTGGAACAGTTTCAGGAGAATAGGAATTAATTCTCTTTGAATGTTTGGTAGAATTCCCCTGGGAAGCCATCTGGCCCTGGGCTTTTGTTTGTTGGGAAATTTTTGATGACTGTTTCAATCTCCTTACTGGTTATGGGCCTATTCAGGTTTTCTATTTCTTCCTGGTTCAGTTTTGGCAGTTTATGTGTCTCTAGGAAAGCATCCATTTCTTCCAGATTGTCAAATTTGTTGGCATAGAGTTGCTCATAATATGTTCTTATGATTGTTTGTATTTCTTTGGTGTTGGTTGTGATCTCTCCTCTTTCATTCATGATTTTATTTATTTGGGTCCTTTCTCTTTTCTTTTGGATAAGTCTGGCCAGGGGTTTATCAATCTTATTAATTCTTTCAAAGAACCAGCTCCTAGTTTCATTGATTTGTTCTATTGTTTTTTT
>ML101307.1:0-33821 GCA_003697995.1 Taxidea taxus jeffersonii | reverse complement strand
TTTTTTTGGTTTCTATTTCATTGATTTCTGCTTTGATCTTTATTATTTCCCTTCTCCTGCTGGGTTTAGGCTTTCTTTGTTGTTTTTTCTCGAGCTCCTTTAGGTGTAGGGTTAGGTTGTGTATTTGAGACCTTTCCTGTTTCTTGAGATAGGCTTGTATCGCTATATATTTTCCTCTCAGGACTGCCTTTGCTGTGTCCCACAGATTTTGGACCATTGTGTTTTCATTATCATCTGTTTCCATGGTTTTTTTTCAATTCTTCTTTAATTTCCTGGTTGACCCATTCATTCTTTAGAAGGATGCTGTTGAGTCTCCATGTATTTGTGCTCTTTCCGAATTTCCTCTTGTGATTGAGTTCTAGCTTCAGAGCATTGTGGTCTGAAAATATGCAGGGAATGGTCCCAATCTTTTGATACCTATTGAGACCTGATTTATGACCCAGCATGTGATCTATTCTGGAGAATGTTCCATGGGCACTAGAGAAGAATGTGTATTCTGTTGCTTTGGGATGGAATGTTCTGAATATATCTGTGATGTCCATCTGGTCCAGTGTGTCATTTAAGACCTTTATTTCCTTGTTGATCTTTTGCTTGGATGATCTGTCCTTTTCAGTGAGGGGTGTGTTAAAGTCTCCTACTATTATTGTATTCTTGTCAATGTGTTTCTTTGATTTTGTTATTAATTGGTTTATATAGTTGGCTGCTCCCATGTTAGGGGCATAGATATTTAAAATTGTTAGATCTTCTTGTTGGACAGACCCTTTGAGTATGATGTAGTGTCCTTCCTCATCTCTTACTATAGTCTTTGGCTTAAAATCTAATTGATCTGATATAAGGATTGCCACCCCAGCTTTCTTCTGATGTCCATTAGCATGGTAAATTGTTTTCCACCCCTCACTTTCAATCCGGAGGTGTCTTCAGGTCTAAAATGAGTTTCTTGTAGGCAGCATATGGATGGGTTTTGTTTTTTTATCCATTCTGAAACCCTGTGTCTTTTGATTGGGGCATTTAGCCCATTTACGTTCAGGGTAACTATTGAGAGATATGAATTTAGTGCCATTGTATTGCCTGTAAGGTGATTGTTACTGTATATTGTCTCTGTTCCTTTCTGATAATACTTTTAGGGTCTCTCTGTGCTTAGAGGGCCCCTTTCAATGTTTCCTCTAGAGGTGGTTTGCTTTTTACAAATTATTTCAGTTTTTGTTTGTCCTGGAAGCTTCTTATCTCTCCTTCTATTTTCAATGATAACCTAGCTGGATAAAGTATTCTTGGCTGCATGTTTTTCTCGTTTAGTGCTCTGAATATATCATGCCAGTTCTTTCTGGCCTGCCAGGTCTCTGTGGATAAGTCTCCTGCCAATCTAATATTTTTGCCATTGTATGTTACAGACTTCTTGTCCCATGCTGCTTTCAGGATTTTCTCTTTGTCGCTAAGACTTGTAAATTTTACTATTAGATGGCGGGGTGTGGACCGATTCCTATTGATTTTGAGGGGTGTTCTCTGCACCTCCTGGGTTTTGACGTTTGTTCTCATTGCTATATTAGGGAAATTCTCTACAATAATCTTCTCCAGTATACCTTCTGCTCCTATTTCTCTTTCTTCTTCTTCTGGAATCCCAATTATCCTAATGTTGTTTCGTCTTATGGCATCACTTATCTCTCGAATTCTCCCCTCGTGGTCCAGTAGTTGTTTGTCTCTCTTTTGCTCAGCTTCTTTATTCTCTGTCATTTGGTCTTCTATATCACTAATTCTTTCTTCTGCCTCATTTATCCTAGCAGTAAGAGCCTCCATTTTTGATTGCACCTCATTAATAGCTTTTTTTATTTCAACTTGATTAGATTTTAGTTCTTTTATTTCTCCAGAAAGGGCTTTTATTTCTCTTGACAGTGTTTTTCTAATATCTTCCATGCCTTTTTCGAGCCCGGCTAGAACCTTGAGAATCGTCATCCTGAATTCCAGATCTGACATATTACCAATGTCTGTATTGATTAGGTCCCTAGCCTTCGGTACTGCCTCCTGTTCTTTTTTTTGTGGTGAGTTTTTCCGCCTTGTCATTTTGTCCAGATAAGAATCCGCTGTTCTCCTTGTTAAGTGAACTTGGTCTTGGCTGGATTTCTTGTTGATCTTCTGGGGGAGGAGCCTGTTGTAGTGATTCTCAGGTGTCTTTGCCCCAGGCGGAGTTGCACCGCCTTTACCAGGGGCCGGGCTAAGTAATCCTCTCAGGTTCGCTTTCGGGAGCTTTTGTTCCCTGAACGCGCTTTCCGTAGAGTTCCGGAGGACGGGAGTGACAATGGCGGCCTCCCAATCTCCGGTTCGGAGGAGCCGAGAGCTCGGGGCCCCAGTCTTCAGGGCCCCTTCAGAGAAAAGCGCTTAATCACTACCGTCTCCCCAGCCTCTGACCGCGCTCAGAGAAAATCGTGTGTCATCAGTCCCGTCTCACTGGCTTCTGGCTGTGCTCCGAGGTCACCCAGACTGTGACCAAGAGTCTCTGTCTCCGGCACAGTCCCACCTGGAGTCTCCGAACCCCGTAGTTCCCTGAGCTCTCCTGGGTTGGAGTCTCCCCAAATCTTGTGGGGACCCCTCGCACAGAGCACCGGCCCATGTCCCAGACCACGGCTCTAGGAAACCCCGAGTTGAGAGCCCACTCCTTGGCTCTGTCTCCGCAGCCGGCTTCCCCGCTCTAATACCTGTGAGCTCTGCGACACTCAGACACCCCCAATCCTTCTGTGACCCCGTGGGACCTGAGTCCACGCTGTCCCCATGCCCCAGTTTAGCCTCTGGAGTGATGTCTCTCCGTGGAGCAGACTTTTAAAAGTCCTGATTTTGTGCTCCGCCGCTTGCCGGGAGCCGGCCCCTCCCCCTGGGGTCTATCTTCCCATCGCGTTGGATTCACTTCTCCGCTGGTCCTACCTTTTAGAAGTGGTCAATTTTCTGTTTCTAGAATTGTTGTTTTTCTTCTCTTGGATCTCCTGTTGGATTCATAGGTGTTCGGAATGGTTTGATAGACTATCTAGCTGATCTCCTGCTGCCTGATGTCGTCTCAGCCTGCTACTTCTCCGCCATCTTGACTCTTCCCCCCACCTCTGTTAGATGCAGACTCTGCTTCCAAGTTTTGAGAATAATTGAATGCCAGGAACTTTTCACCAAAAAAAAAATTAATCCATTAATTTTTTTCTCTCAGTACAAGTTCAATAGACCCTTTTACAAGATATCACTTCCCACTACTACTAAACATCCTTTTTCTTGCTTCTCTTTCAGTTCCAGTTTGTGGTTCCAGAGGTGCTCACAAATTAGCACATATTTGCAATAAGGTCACATAATATTTTGAAATATTTTGCAATATTAAACAATTTAAAAGACTCCAAAAATTGTATATCTGTAAGCCTAGACAACATGTATGAAGACTGAGGTTGACTCTTTAGTATCATAGGTTAGGTCTCCTGCGACCAAACTCTGAGACTCAGAAATTATTAGAGCTCTTACAGGGAAAAAAATACTCAGTAGGGGAGAGCAATGAACGAATTAGAACTGAGCATAGGGAGAAACCAAAGCAGTTGCAGTTTTAACAGAAGACTCAGTCAATACTACTAGAAGTTCTGGAGCAGAGATGGTTGGCCTTTCTGAACTGTCCCAATGGTGGAACTTTCAAATTGACCAACCACTAAACAAAGGCTATTCTAAGGGAGAAGGTGTAACTCTGGGTAAAGCAGTTGCCGTCAGCAGAGAGCAATTCCTAGAAAGGGTACCGTCAGAAGCAAGCACTCCAATACCTCAGAAATGAAGGGCTGGTCCTGCAGAGAATCTGGATGGCACATCTTAGCACCCACCGCAATAACATGGGCAACCAACTGGACATTACATGGTAGAATCATGAAGTATACAGTATTTACAAAAACATTATCACCATTTAGTTAAATCTTCAAAAGAAATAAATAAAATAATTTTATTTTAATAATTTTTCAATAGTCAAAAGTAAGTCTATGAGAATAAGGCTAACATGGATGGAGAGAAAAATGTAAGTAAGCCGGAATTTTGGTCCAAAATACAGAGGTCATATAAGACTCATTGTTTGTATTTGGCACTATATGAGATATGACTTCAAATATGCTATGAGTGATAACTTTCTCTGAAAAAATCGAAAGACTATACACAATACTTTATGATTGCCAAAAGACAGCAACCTTCATGAAACAGTAAATTTGACTTTACAACTGCTTTTAAACACATGATGGGAATCTAACTAGATACTGTTAAAGTAATTAAAGTTACCTTAGACCTTAGAATCCATTTGAGGAATGAAGTGAAATAACAGAAGATCCTTGAATAAAAAACAAATTGTGGTCTTGTTATAAAAATGAAATTACTTCCATACTTGTTCTGGCTACACTAATTTGGTATGGACTATTACTTGTTACATATTATAAAAAGAAATAGATCTAAGTGTAGATGTTTTCTTTTTAAAAAAAACAGAGTATTTTTATTTCAGAGTAAATTATTCTTCTAAATGAGAAAAAAATACACGTGAAAGATACAACAAAAGTGGCATTGTAATAAAATACAAAGAAATGAATGTGAAGAAGATCCACCCATAAATTATCCTGAAACTAATTTCTCTACAGACTGTTTTCTGACCATTTGAGATCAAGGCACAATCTCAATGTAGATGAACAATTACAATGAATTACAATGACGACAGATAAGTGGTCTCATTCAACATTATAGTCAATAATAAACTGTGTTTAAAATCTTGATTATAACACTTACGATTTGTGCTGAAATAAAAACAAGAAGAATAAATTTTATGGCATTAGTATATGATAAATTTAAAAACTCTTTGCTAAGGTAGAACAATACAGAAAAGTGCACAAATCATATGTGTACAGCTCGGTGAAGTTTTAGAGCAAATAATAACCAGCACCCCAGGAAAAAAAAAACAACAACAACCAGCACCTAGTTCAAGAAACAGAGCATGATATGTGTTTTAATCTGACTGCTCATCCAGACATCTCAGCGCATTAACAGAAGACCCGGCCGTGTGTGACAAATTCGGTTGTCAATGACAACTGCTAACTCTTGGTCTTCACACATATTTTTCTATTCTATCATCATGAAGGTATATTTGTCCCAGTAGGGGAATAGAACATATTTATTAACACTTTGTTGTCTTGATTCATGATGTTTAGGTATTTCCTGGGCCCTCCATCAGTTGGTACTTTATCCCGAGTTCCATGAAGATTAGGGCTTGGCCTGCCCATGACTCTAATTTCAAAGGCCCTCTGTTTAGACCTCCTTAATGCTCTGCACTCTGCAGATCCAATAGAGAAACCTTACCTACCCACATATTTCTCCCCCTGCCCCCCAGTTCAGGTTTGTTTTATGCTGTTATTCTCTCATAAACCATATTCTTTTCTTCACAGCACCTACCCCAATCTGTAATTATGCATATTTTTGTAAGTTTTTGTGTTACTGCCTATCTCCCGCCTCTCTGAAAGCTCCATGAGGTGAAGAAACTTGTCTGCTGTCGCCATTTTATACCCAGCATGTGGCTCATAGAACACGCTCCATAAATATGTGTTGAAGGAATAAATGAGAAAATGAATGAATGGATTGTTGTCTGACTCAAAAATCTATCTCCTGGCTCCTGCGTGCCACAATTCTGTGTCCAGCTGCCTGAGAAGGCATCTCTACCTGGATTCCCAGAAACAAGCCAAATTCAGCATAACCAAAGTGAAATTCATCATCTTCCTTCCCCCGCTAAAATCACTGTCTCCTCCTGCATCCCTTTCTCAGAGTGTAAGGACCACCTGGTGTAGCACATGTTAGCACCCAGAGAGCACACTCTCCCTCCCTCTAATAACTCCTAGTGAGCTTCCAACCTAACCTTTCCAAGTACCTTCCACTAACCCCATCCTCCATCCCACATTTTTGCCCCACTTACTGCAGCAGCTACTAGAGCACCCTTCACATGCTAGCAAAGTTATCTTTCCAAAATGCTAATCTAATTAGGTCTCTCACATACTTAAAACTCTTCCAAAAAATTGGGAGGATGGGAGTTAGTGGAAGTGAGCTAAATTCTTCATCTTTCACTGTGGAGGTTCTGTAAGTACTGTAAAGTTTGGCAAATCAAGAAACACGAACATAAACATATTTTTTAAGATTTTATTTATTTATTTGACAGAGATCACAAGTAGGCAGAGAAGCAGGCAGAGAGAGGGGGGAAGCAGGCTCCCTGCTGAGCAGAGAGCCCAATGCGGGGCTCGATCCCAGGACCCCGAGATCATGACCTGAGCCAAAGGCAGAGGCTTAACCCACTGAGCCACCCAGGTGCCCCAGAACATAAACATATTTTTGATGAAAATAAATAGAAACTGTAAAAACTAAAGATTAGAACTAAGGGAAGGGACAAGGAAGTGGAAGACTTTTAGTTTTCATTTTGTGGCTTTCCATAATGTAAGGTTATTAATTATAAATTATAATAATTTAAAGTGAAGATATATATAAATATATGTAAATATTTATATTTATTTATATATTTCATTAGCCTTCCAGTGCCCTTGGAATAATCTCCAAATTTCTTGGCATGAGTTTGTCACAATATGATGTCAGCCTCGTGCTGCTCTCAACTTCTGCACTCTCCCACATTTAACCTGCTCTCCAGCCACTCTGAATTCACATACTGAACTCCTCAAAGGCATTGTGCTTGTGCTTTTGTACAAGTTGGTCTCTCTAGCTGAAATGTAGATCTCCTTTCTGTGTTCTGGCTGAGACTCCCTTGTCCTTTAAGATCTGGTTGTGTCGGGACACTTGGGTGGCTCAGTGGGTTAAGCTGCTGCCTTGGGCTCAGGTCATGATCCCAGGGTCCTGGGATCAGTCCCTCGTCAGGCTCCTTGCTCGGCTAGGAGCCTGCTTCTCTCTTCGCCTCTGCCTGCCACTCTGCCTACTTGTGCGCTCTCTCTCTCTCTCTCTCTGACAAATAAATAAATAAATAAAATCTTTTTAAAAAAAGATTTGAGCTCCACAAATACTTTCCTGAGTCTCCCCAACTCTTCCCATGGGTTAAATGGTGCTGCACCCTTGAGCTCCAATATCTCCCTAAAACTATTTATAATATATCAATAAAACATGGGAAAGATACTGTATCTCCCATGGCCTGGAAGCTTTCTGAAGATGGGGGTTATTTCTAACTCTTGTGCCAAGTTCAAGGCAGGCAGCAAATGAGTGTTTCGTTGTTATTGAAAAATGAACAATTAAACAACAGCTTACATCTTTCATCACTAAAATGAAGGATTTACAACCAAAGGGCTAGTTTCCTTAAAGGGTCTTAAATTAAAAGGCAATAGTACAGCTGAAAGAAATGAACAAAAAATACGAACTGACAGGTCACAAAAAATAAGATATAAATTACTCTTAATCATATGAAAAGATAATGAATCTGATTCATAAAAAAGGAAATGCAAATTAATTCAGTGATGAGATATCATTTTTAAACTATCAAATTGGCAAAGATCAAAAGTGTTGATAACACTGTATTATTAGGAATAAATGGGATGAGAGCCTCTCTCCAACATCAGTAGGGCCTCTATGCAAAGCAAATTGACAATAAAAATTAAAAATGCCAATACTCCTCCTCAAAGCACTTCTACTTCACACAAGTTTGAGAAGATGCATATACAATAATATTCATTCCAATCCAGAGCCAGATATGAAGTTCCAGTCCACAATCACCTTTCACCTCTGAATCTGAATTCATTTAATCAGAGCTTAGTATTTACTATTTCTGGCCAATTATTTCCCCAACCAGATAGTAAATTTCTGAGGTCAGGACTATATGTTAAACCTCTCTGTCCTTCTCAGTGTCTATCATTATAATGAACACATGCGTGTTCAGTGTGCATTCTTTTCACAGGACACATGACTTCCTCTGGGAAATCCCAGTCATTCTAGAAGTTCATGTGTCATCCCAAGGTAAATCAGTCTTACCTGAATAACCACTGCCAGAAGCTAAGAGAAACTGAATCAGTCAGGGTCAAGCCCAGTAAATCTACTTTGATCTTTTGATAAGATTTCATTAAAAGAAAGAGGGGCTTTTTTTCTCCTAATTATAACCCACTAGTCTAAATTAATTTTTTTAATTTAAATTTTTAAATTTAAAATGTAATTTTTAACATCAATTTTTAATAAAGTATACTTTGATTTTTTTAATTTAATATGTTTTTAAAATATTTATTGTTTTACACCTACTATGACCTCCCTCTCTTACTGGTCCCTAGAATTTAAGGAGCATTAAGAAATACAGGAATAGAATGAGACTACTCAGCTAGAAGAATCTTGAAAGACTTTACTGGTGTGTAATGTCCTATAGTGCAAGGAAGTAAGCCAATGTTCCTGGTATTCACATATATATTTAATTTAAAAATAACTATGAATTTCCCAGACTCCTTCCAAGAGGTGCTCCTTTTCATTAGTTTGTATAATAGAAAGAAGAGAAGGAGAAAATCTTATTGATCTTTTGTGGGGGTCTTGTATCTTCTGCTATTCTACAATCTATAACACCCCAATGGGTAGTATGTTCAAGGAAGCAAGCATACCAAGTTTCACATGTCAGCAGATATGAATACTGTCCTGAGTGTGGTAGTGACATTTAGTTATTGAGAGTTATCAGAGACCAATTATTGAGCAGGTCAACAAGACAAGATACTATTGAGTCAAGGTATCCGCAAGTAATATAATGTATGAGTATTTATGAATATCAGTAAGCATGAAGATGGAATTACTAGTTACATGCTCTAAGCTTCACGAAATAGAAAATCCAACTCAAATACCTTAAATAATACAGCTATTTATTGTCTCCCATGACAAGAAGTTGAAGAAAGAACAGCTTCAGTGTTGTTCAATCTGCAGCTCAACAATGTCATCAGAACCTGGGTTCCATCCCTCTTCCTGCTCTGTCTACCTCAGCATGTTCTCCGCAGGCTAACTCCCCTCACAGTCCTAAGATGACTGTTCCAGATGCTGCTTACAGACACAACACTCTGTAGCAGAAAAGACACTTTTTATTTCCGCAGACCTTTTTGTTAAGAGCAAGGAGAAACTTAGAACACACTTCCATGGCTATTGGTCAGAATGTTGTCACGTATCCCTGCTTATAACAGTCACTAATGAGAAGATAAAGCCACTATTCTGGCTTAAATCAATCATTATCCACTCCCTGGAACTTCCCAGAAACACATGGAGGGGAGATACCTGAACACAATTAGAGTTCTGTTTGTTGCCAAGGAAGGGGAAATGGGTATTGCTTCTGAATTGCTTCTGAATGGGTATTGTCTGAGCAATCTCTGAAAATGTACATACATTTCACCAATTTAAGAAATGCTGAATCTTCATCAGTAGTCCCCAGTCTTCCCAAGTCTTTTCATAGTAGTGAGTTCATCTAAGCTGTCAAAGACCAAAACAGGTTGCAGATATTTAATCACATAAAAGATGCTCATTCATCCATCCATGTATTCATTCAGTTAAGATCACCTGAGCACCTATCATATTCAAAACAGAGTTCAGCATGAGAGACTAAATAATATAAAGTTTATATCATTAAGAAGTTCATTATTTCAGGGGTGCCTGGGTGGCTTATTCTGTTAAGCGTCCGACTCTTGATTTTGACTCAGGTCATGGTCTTGGGGTCACGAGACTAAGCCCTGCATCCAGGCTTCATGCTCAGTGGAGCGTGAGTTCTTAAGATTCTCTCTCCCCCTCTCCCTCTGCCCCTCCCCAATGCTCACATTTTTAAAAAAGAAAAGAAAAAGAGAAATTTATTATTTGTAGAATGACAAATCTAAAAATGATGTAATAGTTTTTATGTTATAATGTGAAGGTGCTTTTTAAACTAAATTCACAAAAAAGCCCACAAGTTCCAAAATTTTTTCATGAGTTCTAGCCTAAACTTATGAATAAAATTCACTATTTTCTTAAAAGAAAGTGATGGAAACCTTTGTGTTAATTGTTGAATTTAAGAGTTATAGAAAATTATAAGTTTATTCAAATAATCCTTACTGACAAATATCAAACATGAAATATTTATATCTATAAAACAGAAATGTGATGGTGGGCAAAACCATCACAAAACCTTGGGGCAGAGTTATAATGAAGAATATGAAAACTATTATAAGTATCAGGCTTGAGGTTATTTAGTCTAAACCCCTCACGGACTGATAACTATAAAGTAAGAGTAGACTCTGCCATTAACTGAAAAGTTCCAAGGACATCCCCACAACTAACTCCAAACCTAGTGTTCTCCAGGTCGCAGATTTTTTCTTCTGAGATCTGAGCCAGGAAGTTTCTTCTCACATTACTCCTAAAAAACAACCTCCCCCTCAACCCCATCAAGATGTATTTCAGGAAAAATCAACCAACTGAATTAAACTGCACAGAAAGACTAAAGAAGGGACCCAGGAGAGAAATTTTTATTGTATTAAGAATCATTCCACTTTTTTGGTTGATTTTTAACTCTTGCTTATCCTAGATAATTCCTGTTTTGAGAATGAAGATCTAATTAATTCTAGAGAGAGCTCAGTAACCAAGTGGCAGAGAGGCAAGCATCCTGTCAACGCCTCAGTAGCCCATATGTGGGGACATTAGAGAAAGGTGCTCTCTCCCAGTGGCTCTGGCAGGTGAGTAGCTTAAGGGGATCCTACTGGATTTCAGTCCCCTCCAGGCCCTTAGCTCGGGGCCCTTGCACATGACATATAACACATGAATGCACACAGTAGTCCTGAATGATGGAGAAGAAAAATCTGGGAATTCCTGAGGCTGTTCATGTAGACATAGAACTTGAATGCCATAAACAAAGTCAGGATAAATTCATTGTGCCAGAATCTTTATTTATTACTGACATCCTAGACTGCTGGTGCAATGATCTTAATCATCTGACCTTTTAGAGGCAATTTCCTATCTTGGCTGGACAGATCAGGCTAAATGCTACAGTTGGCCCTATTTTTAATTTGCCCAGATGGTGCGAATGGGTGTGTGGCTTGGAGTGCCCACATATGCTGGACTGCTTCCAGGAACTGTTTGTACCTTGGGTGTAACCAGCAGCTGTAGACGGGAGTCAGGAGTGGGGATGAAGGAATGGTAAGGACCGGGTCAGTGCCCTTCTTATCTGAGTAAAACCGATTTCACCAGTTACCTGTGAAAGTTTGAACTCCGGGTTGGGGGGCAGGGGGTGTCACTCTTGGTCTCCCATAAAATGGCAGCCAAGTTCAGACGGAAAGCACACGTGATGGGCAAAAAGTAGGAGGCTAGTTCTGAGACAGCTGCTTCTGACCTTTGCAGCACCCAGCCCATGTTGAATTTGACTGTGCTGTGTGGAAGAGTTCTCAGGGAAAGTAGTCCTGTTCATTACATAAGACAAGGCCATATTTTTTGCCCTCTGCTTGCTGTGACTCAAAATTTACTTTGTTTCCTTGGAGATGAAGAGGATTTGATGCTTAGAAAAGAGCAGAAAAGGCAAACACGACTTGAGAGAAGAGTAACCACAATTCCCAAGATTTGTAGGCTTTTAGCAATAATGCGCAGGGGACTCCATCATTCTGAAACAGCTTCTCCTCCTCTTTACTTATAATGTTCCCATTCCTTCCACCTAAAATGGCTTTCCCTCTGATGAAGTTTCTTCTTTCTTCTTCTTGAATGATCCATGCCCTTCTTTCAAAACAGATATTTAACATTCACCACTCCCAGGAAGCCTTTAACACATCCCAACTGATTGCTTCCAGCCCTACAAATGCAGATGGTGGCTGGAACTCAAAGACGTGCTAGTAGCTAAAATTGTGGCTTGGGTCTAAGTCAGAAAACTGCAGCCTGCAGGCAAATCCAGCCCACAGGCTGCCTTTGAACAGCCCATGAGCTAAGAATGGATTTTACGTGATAAATGGTTGAAGAGAAAAAAATCAAAAGAATACTCATATTGGGTGACATATGAAAGTTATATGAAACTCAAATATCAATGTCTACAAATAAAAGTTTACAAGAACACAGACATGCTCATCTGTTCACATGTTGTCTATGGTGACACTCCACCACTCCAGGGGCAGCAGTTGAGTAGCTGCACAAGACTGTGTGTTTGCCAAGACTAGACTAGTTATTCTCCAGCCCTCTCCAGAGAAAGTTTGCCCATCCCTATCTAAAACATTAAATGTGTTAGCAATGTTAAATAAGAATATCTCAAAGAAATAAATTTCAGGCAAACCAACCAAGCAAAGGCTACCAAAGGGTCGCATGAAGGTATAAGCCCATAATTCAGAGTAAGTGGTTATCCAGAGGAGGAGCAGAGCACTTAAAGAAGAAGGAGAAGAAGAAGGGCTAGACGAAGTCTACATTTTACACTTGGCAAGGGAGGAGAGAATAATGCCCATGTTGCTCCCTGCCACGTCCCCAGGACCTAGCCTGCTTCTTGGAGCTGAGCAGGCAAGTGCTCATAAAGCAGTTATTGAGTGAATGAAGAGGAAGGGAAGAGGAAGAAGCATAAAACAAGTGAAACAAGGGTTGGGAGTGGAAAAGTCTCCCCAGCGACAAACTATGTATGTCTACCAAACTATGTATGTCTACTATCAAGTATGTCTACCCTTGTGTAATATGCCACGGGTTCTCAAGAGTTCGGAGCTAACATACCAAATGTGAAGTACGCCCCCAAGAGACGAGAGAAATGACCACACGGTGGTTGCAGCCATGATGCCCATTCGAGCCCACCTTTTCCACCTCTTCTCCATCACCAGACACTTACATATTTAGTCCAGATACTAAATTGAGACTAGGAGATTAACGAGGGGAAGGAAATCAAATATAAAGCTCATGAAATAAACAGCACCACTTGTTGATCTTTGATTAACTGGCTCTTCTTTCCGAAACGGGGCCTCTTTTTCTTTCTCTCTCTCTTTGCTTGCAGGTGACACCCACACATATCCTTCAGTGTCGGCAGAGATGCTCGCTCAGATAACAACTGGAGTTCATGCTGCACATTTTCATCTTCATGTGTCATCATCACCAAGTAAAACCACAACTATAGGAAAACAAAGCTGTTTGCTGCTCTTTTGTCTCAACTGACATTTCCAGCCAGCTCTCACAACATGTTCTCTGGAGCCAGAGGCACGTTTAATCTGTCGTTCAGATAGCACTGTCAGATGCAGTGTAAGGAGAATCCAGTCCACCCCTACCCTGAGATAAATTCACCCTTCTGTGACTTTTTGTCCTCTCAAATTCCTGGCATGCCAAAACTTTCACAGTTTCAGTTAGCAAAAAAGGATAGGAAACAGGACTTGGAAAGCACACAGTCTGGTCTTCAGAGTGGCCTCAACAATGGGGTCAGCTTATAAAAGACAACATAATCTTGGATCACCCATATTTCATCCCACGCTTTTTTTAGTTATAGAACCCAAGTGTCCACACACCCTGAAAAGAACAAAAGAACTGCCGATAAAGTGTGCTCTGGACAGTGGTCTAGGTTTCTAAGTGCTGAGAACCTGTGAATCTTTGAAGGGAAAGCACACACTCCTTTGGGATGTCAAAACAGAGAAAGCTGAGAGGTCCACCCACTCAGATTCATTCCTGAAGAACCAAACTTCTTTTGAGGACCAGGAAAACCGACAAAAAGTCAAGAGTTAGAGGGACACCTCAGTTTAGGAGACACAGATAAGTTACCAAACAAGGGTCTGGTATGACTCCCCCACCCTCCCTTTTGCTGCTGCTTAGTGTGATGGTTAAACATCCTTTAAGATGGATCCAGAAGTTTCCTTGATTTTTCTCACTCATCCATTATCTTTGTTACAGGCAAGATGAGAGAGGATAAAGGGGGCTGCTTTAAAAGAAATCCCCATGTTTTATTAGACTGGAGAAAAAAGTTAATTCGGGGGTGTGAACAATTATACCATTCACGTAGTTAGCAGCTAGAACATGGTAGGAGGTCTGTTAGGTGAAGTTATGAAGTTTGCATTTCATTTCTCTTTGAACTTGGGTTTCAAGGTACTAGAACCTTTTCACAGAACTAGGTTACACTATTTTTATTAGCCCAACAAAGGAGTACTTACTGAGCAGATTCATTTAATGGCTAATTTTGACCAATCTTGTCCCTTTCCGATTGAATTGTTTCGTCCAGTTGAATTCATAAGTGACTAGCTAATTTCAGTCTTTCTTGGAGTCGAATGACACATATAAGCTCATTTTTTTTCAAGTTCACCTTTATTTAACTTAATGAGCTCCATTTCAACAAAGAAGAGTCGCTTTGGAGAAGAACTCAAGGCACACCCATTTGACTTTAGGCCACTTTGAAAGCACAGTTTGCAATGAAATAAATAGGAGCCTCTATGTAAATTTCAGACCAGCTCTGTGTATCTTGTTCAAGGACTTTCCCCTACCCACAAGCTCTGTGTCTGTGTGTCTGTCTGTGCATGGTGATTAACATGTCTGATTTGAATCTTCAGCTTACTCCAAGTGCTCCAATTTTGTTCATTGTTGTTCTTTTATTTTTTAATTATTGCAAGCCATTAGAGTGTTCAGTTATGAGCATAACAGGTAAAGCAGCTGAAACTGTCTGTCCCCAGCATTCTCACCTTTGAGCTCTTTTTGAATCATAGCCAGGCAAGGCATTTATAGAATTTGTTGGGTGGGGGGGACAGAGAGGGAGAGAAATGAGTAGCAATTCAATAGTAAGATGGGATTTAAACTAGGCAACATTTTTAGAAGTCTTAGTCTAAAGTAATATTTAAAACATAGTCGAGAGTCCATTAAGAATAGATGTGGAAACTTCAGTGGAGAATCAACTTACTCTTGACTGGGCTTATTTAGCATGACTTTTCAAGATGTTTCTTTCTAACATTATTAGTTTTCCTCACTGCACAAAACTTTCTAAAATGTGAATGAACTTCCATCCATCAGGTTTTCTTTCACCAATTTCAGTGGTAAAGATATATATATATATGTATTACCTCCTGTTTCACTGACAAAATGGACTTTGGTCCTTATTAATAGAAAAGTAGAAAACTGAACTGTCTTTCTCCTTCTCTGAATGTGATTGGTACATTTAAACTGTCCATTAATCCATAAGGTATATTAAAGTCATTCATTCAATAAATATTTATTTCATGCCAGGTACTATTCTAGGCATTGGAGGTATGGCAATCAACAAAGCAGACAAAGTTCCATCTCTCATGGAGTTTACCCTCTAGTTTGGGGAAATAAACAATAAAAAAATAAATAAGTAAAAAATCTAGTGTAAAAGAGGGTGAGATGCTATGGAAAAAAGGCAAGTCAGGAAAGCATACATGGTTAGATGGGGTGGGGTGGGGAGGTGGTTAACTATAGTGGACGGTGACATTTGAGCAAGGGCCTGAAGGAAATAAGGGAGAAAACCAGGTGGATATCTGGAGACAGACATTCCAGATATAGGAAACAACATGTGCAAAGGCCCTGAGGTGAGAACATGCCTGTGGTGTTTGAGGAGGAATATGTCAGAAAGTATGCATATACCTATAACAGAGATTTCCTAAGCCTCAAATCTCAAGAAGTCACTCAGTCCAGGACTTGAGAAAGTCATTGCCATGGTCCTTGACTTGGGTTAATAACCAGTCTATGGCAGTGATGACTCTGGTTCTGGGTCCATCACTGCCACCATCTCCAACCTCCAGCATGTACTTGAATTTAACACTGGGATCAGTCCCTGGGTAGGCCATGGTTCTTATCCAGCAGTGCAAAAAGCTGGAATAAGGGATCTGACATCCATTTAACCATCAACATCCCCATTAAATTTGCCATGAGAACTAGTGGTTCACTTAGTGAACCCAAGGGACAGATAGGGTCAAGGCTAAAGTCTGATCTCTCTCACAGAGCATTGACATCACACAGAATGCACACATCCCAGAGATATAAATCATTGATTTGATGAGAGATTGTGACTAAAGCCATGTAAACAAACCAGAAGTGTACCTTGCTTGAAATAAAACTAATATATGAAAGTTTGGTATATTTTTAAAAAGCTGAACTGGAGATTTATTAAAAAAAAAAAAAGATTTATCCCATACCATTTTTAAATAGCAAGTTTTCTCCAGATTCATGACCAAAAGTT
This sequence comes from Taxidea taxus jeffersonii, assembly GCA_003697995.1. NCBI lineage: Eukaryota > Metazoa > Chordata > Mammalia > Carnivora > Mustelidae > Taxidea > Taxidea taxus. The sequence continues at coordinate 17,716 of ML101307.1, read as the reverse complement.
AAGCATACCTGCTCTGAAAGAAAAATACTAAAGCTCAAATTAAAAACAGGCACATGGTAGTTCAGTAATTTTACCACTGAATACACAGAATATAATGTACACTTGGTCTCTTTAACTTGGCCTGCTCAGCCCAAAATAAGTGAGCTCACAATAAAAAATTATAGAAATACTACTAATTATCAGACTCTTACAATAATAGCAGCAAATGACATTGTTTTCTTCATACTTATCATACCCGAAACTGTAAAAGCATTGCTCCAACCACTGTTTTTAAACCATTTCTTGGCTCATACTAATAGTGAAAATGGACTTCCCTATTAACATTTCTACTTTGTTTCTGTTCAGAGTGAGTAAGAGAAATCTAAAGTGTGATTCATCTTTTGTAAACCTATTTTTCCCATCAGAAAATAAAACCTTTTTTTTTTACCAAAGATCAGATCTTTCCATTTTTTTAATTTCTTTTTTGCCATTGCTCTTTATAAAATTCTCTAGCTCTATCATTTTCAAAACCAATTCAGTAACTTGGATTAAAGAACTCTGTGTGCCAAGAGGCTGGCAATGCAGAATGTGTGCCAGTATAAATTCAAGAGTTCTTTGTCACTCCAGTTCTAGTGAGTTTGACCTTCTCTGGATTAATTATATTCATGGGATGGATGCCCATTTCAAAGTCAACCAAAGTACAATATTTTCTGCTGGAATCATAGGATTCCCTCCCCATATCACAAAAAAATTAAAGAAGACCTCTTTTATACATAAAAGTGGGAGACAGAACACTGCACATTTAATTACAAGCTAAAATATTCCAAGAGGCTCTCAGATTTTATAGCACCTTATTTCCAGATAGTGGGTTAAATTTAAATTTGTTACAATATTCTCTCCCTTCTCGGGGCATGGCCCAGGATATCTTTTTTTTTTTACTTGAGAGAGAGAGAGAGAGCACAGGGGAGAGGGAGAAGCCAACTCCCTGTTGAGGAGGGAGCCTGATGCAGGACTCAATTCCAGGACCCTGATATCATGACCTGAGTTGAAGACAGATGCTTACCCACTGAGCCACCCAGGCACCCCCCAGTTTAATCTTTATAGATGATTTATATGACGATAATAATAGTAGCTAACATTATTTTTCAGATATGGTACTAGTGCCAGGGACAAGCAGAAAAAAAAAAAAAGACAAACTTGGGCCATGCCCTGATGGTGATTATAGTATAGGGACAAACAATTATGATCATTACAAACAATTATGATCATTACCTCCATTTTGTAGTTGAAGAGTAGAGTCTTATAAGTCAGTGACTTGCTTAAGGCCAACTAGAAATGGGACTTGGGCCAGATCTATTTTACCTTCTTCTAAAACCTAGACTCCTCTAACATCTGAGTAAATCAAAGCATGAAACAAATTGTAAAGGCAGCAGTAAAGCTGTTCTTCAAGGTCCCCAGGCATACACCAGTTGACTCCAACCAGAGGCAGAAAAATATCCATTGTCATGACAAGATCAGGTCTTACAGGGTCCGGCTTTGCAGAGTATCTTGAGAACTTTGATGCTGTCTTAAAAGACACAGTCCAAAATACGTTTCCATGTCAGTGGACCTCCAGGGTAAACATACAGCTGAACCCACAGAGTTCTGGAGTTCTGAGCCCTAAATCATATAAAGTCACTGTAAAGGAACTCTCGCCTTGTCTCCTACTGTCTTCTGGAAATCTTCCACCAGATATTGGCCACCCCCTTAGTACATTGGCAAGAGTCACATGATTCCCTTCTATTCTCCTCCAGAAGTTTCTTGGGACTCATCCCTCATGCCCTCACCAATACCAACATCCCCTTTTCAGAGTACCATCACTGCTCTGGAAGTCCCTTCAATCTCCCACTTCAGATTTCCACACAGATGACAAAAAGACCACAGGCAAACCTGAAATATAGGGAACAGAAAAGCCCCCTATGTGATTTGACAGGAATGATCTTCAGAAGAAGTAACCCTTCTTCAGAGTATTCAAATGATTTTGACATCAAGTGGCTTCATTTCCTGATACATTCTTCCTTGGTAAGGGGGAAGACTATTTTATGCTTTTCAAATCATGCTGTGAATACTACATTAAATTCCCATCACAGGGAGTAAGGAGAGCAAGACCGTTTGCCTCAAACTGCTTCGAAGGAATTCCATTGGTCAAGATGACTAAATATGACGAGAGTTCATCAAAAAAATTATGTCTATATCTTTCTAAACTAAAACAGTATTAAATAGGAACTAAGTAGTTCATTTCATGAATGAAAGACAGTGTTTTAATGATTTTTAAAATATGTAAGTCTCCCTCCCCTCTCCCCCACCCTAAACTATCTCCACCCTAAGCCCCCATTTAACCAAAAGGAATGTTTTTCTAACCTTTCTTCTCCATCTAAAAAGTCCTTCCATATCACATTTCACTTGACCACAATGTTCAGGTGAGTGAGAAAGGAGTGAAATGGAAAGCAGATTTCAAGGCTAACAGAATCCATGGATTTTTTTTGTTTGTTTTCTACTGTAAACTCTTAAGTCAATAAATATGTGGTAAGTTGGAATTTGGGTCATGGCACTACAAGATAGAGCCTGCCACAATAATATTCTTTAACTTCATTTCGGAGTCTCAAAATAATGTTATTTGGTCTAGTCATTCAAGAAAACTTGGCATCAGTGGCCTAAGAAGAGCCTGTAGAAGGAGCCCGTGGCCGGCTGAAGACGAGGCAGGTTTTTCCTATCCAGAGCAGTTGTGTTGAGCAGGTGAAGAGCTGCCAGCCGGCTTGCATCTGGATAGGCGTCCATGTCAGGAACGGTATGCTGCAAAGTCACGTGCTGGTGCATAGGGTTGGTAGTGCCTTCGGGTGGGCCCCGGTCTCCGAGGGGTCATGTTCATGTAGTCACTCTGAAGGATCCTGCTCCTCCTACTCTTCATCTGCAGAAAAGAGAAGTGTCTCTGTGAAGGAGGCCAGGGAACAGAGAGAGATGTAGTAGGAGTAGTTCTAAGACTTGAGGGCCTGGGGGGAGGCGACTACTCAGAACATGGACTGACAAATGAAGCTGAATACACCTGAATTCATTGAGTGCCTTGGACCAGGATAGTGCCTAATCAAACCTAACTTCTTTGGACTCTTCTAAATTAACATGCAAAATCTGAATCAAAGAAGGTATTTTGGTTAAATGTACCCATGTTACCCTCAATGCAGTCATTTGATCTAAATTCCAAAAGCACATCTAATTAATATATCCACTGTTGATATATAAATACTCTTTTTTTTAAGATTTTTATTTATTTATTTGACAGACAAAGATCACAAGTAGGCAGAGAGGCAGGCAGAGAGAGAGAGAGAGAGAGGAAGGGAAACAGGCTCCCTGCTGAGCAGAGAGCCCAACGCAGGGCTCTATCCCAGGAACCTGGGATCATGACCTGAGCCGAGGGCAGAGGCTTTAACCCACTGAGTCCCGATATGTAAATACTCTTGAAGGCCCTTCCTCCTTTGAAAAGGTTAAACATCATCCCCACTGCAATCTTCTTACATCTGTCATTTGCTTAACAAGCCATTTTCCATCATTAATCCAAGAGAAACTTCACCCCTCTAGAGTCTGAAATAATCATAAATTCGTAGCCCTGGATACCAAATTAGTGGAGAGGTATAGTTCAAGACAACAAGTTACATTCCTATCCTCTTGTGTATGTACATTTCCATAAAGATAATAGTGTCACTTATCTCTGTTCCTCAGATTCACCTCCTTCTTGATGAATTTCTCTCAGGGGTGAGGGAAGTAGGGGCAATACTAAACCCAGAGCAAGAGTTACATGTGCATGAATCTTAGTATAGTTTTTACGGGAGGTTAGGAGCATCTTTTCTGAACCAATGTGATAGTAAAATTTACATGTTTGTTAAAAGACCCATAAAAATTCTAAAAATAGCTACCTGGGTTTCCGAATTCAGAATTCCCTATTATGAAAAAAAAAATGTCTATCTCTAGACACCTAGGCCTGATGCATAGATACATGACATGTGAATGACATGAACACTTGAACAAGTAAGTGAGCAAGTGACGTCTGCCCTCATCTTATTTCCATGCTCCTCCCTGAGACTTGTCAAATGAGCATAAGCAAGCTGGAAAAACACTGGCCTCCACATTACTAAATCCAACTAACATATCCTCATCTTTTTCAGTCCTCATCTTTTGACTCCTTGGTAGCGTTCTCTACTAATGATTGCTCTCGCCTTTTTGAGACGCTCTTCCACATTGCCTTCCAAAAGATGGCACCATAATAGTTTTCATCCTACCTGTCTGGCTACTCCTTCCTTGCCTCCTTTGCAAGATCATCCTTCTCCAAGTAGCCATTCAGTGTTAAAGCTCCTCACAGGCCTTCTCCTTTACTCATTCCATCCTCTCTCTCTAGGCAAACTCATCCCCATTTGCAACTTCAATCACCACCTATTCACCCAAATTTATATCTCTGGATGGGACCTCAAAGACACTTCAAATAAAACATGTCCAAAAGGAAACTGAGATCCTCCCCTAAAGTCTGGTCCTCTCCCAGTGTTTCCATCTCAGTGAGTGACACTTCTGTATACACAATTGCCCAAGACTTCCTAAGCCTCATCCTTGACACTGCCAGCTCCCTATCCCTTGTCCCGGGGACATTTGACAATGTCTGAAGGTATTTGGGGTTGTCACCACTGGGAAGAATGCTATGGCATCTAGTGAGTAGAGGCCAGAAATGCTACTAAACACACTGTGGTGCACAGGGCAGCCCCTGACACCAAAGAATTACCCAGCCCAAAATGTCAATAGTGCCAAGACTGAGAAATCCTGATCTAAGTGGTCTGATCATGAAAAGGAGTGGGATGAAAAGGAAGCAAATGATACAAAACATGGGACCAAATTTAGAATGAATATTGTCAGACTGCTTGACCTTTCCTTTGTGCTCATCCTCAGAGATGACCAATGATTTGAGCCTGGGAGGCTGGAAGGAGGCTCTTCCACCCATGGATATAAGGCAGGACAAAAGGAGAAGTAGATTTGTAAGAAAAGGTTACAAATTCAGCTTTGGTCATTTAGGATATAAATGACGGACGGGTTATCCAGCTGAAACTAAGAAGAGGATAGTGTTCAACAGACATAATGGGGAGATTCATTCAAGAGAGGTAGCCATGGAAACAAAGTGGGTGAGGGAAGTTCCTCTTCAAACATCTTGGCTTTACATCCTTTCCATAAATAAGGACCAGCGTTCTCTCCGGCACAGGGTTATGGCAGGGCAGGATAAGGGCAAGGAAACCTCTGCCTCTGAATAAGTGTGGAAGGCCGCTGCTGATACCCTGGAAGGCACTTTAGTACTTACTCCTGCTCTGACTTCCCTTGCCAGAACACCAAATGGCAGTCTTTGCCTCCAAACACTCAAATACAGCTATCGCTGGCAGAGAAGCCCTGAAAGCGAAGATGTCTTAAGTCTGAGTGAGGTTCTCTGGGTTGCACAAAGACTCTGAAAGATCAATCAGTTCCCATGCTTCCCCTCAGATAGCAGGTTCAGATAGCAGATTTAGTCCACGAAGCTGTAAACACACCAGTGGGATGGAAATGACACGTGCATGGCTGGGAACACGATCCAGAATCCACAGCGTTCGTGTGCACCTGCATATATGGGTGGAGAGTACTTGCCTTGTGAGTCTGTGTGCCTGGGTCCTCTATTCTGCCTCTTCCACATTTTATTGTGTCTGTTAAAGATTCGTGATTTCAGGACCATTCCTCCCTTGCCCTTGCACCCCTCCCCCACCACCCTTACCCACCTGTTTCCTGGAAGCAGCAGCAAGACACAATTCACTTAAAAACACAGTCTTCAAGGGCACACCGGGTTTAAAGGAAGATACCACCTATCCACACACTGTCCACATTCCCCACATTGTGACTGAGAGTGGAGAAGACCGTGTTTTCCAAAAGGTTCCTTTAGACTAAGAAAGAGAATAGGTTTTCCAGCTCAGCTGGGTGAGTGGAGGATTGAGTGACAGTAGCAGGTGCTGTTCCGCACCAGCTGGTGAGAGGAGCACTTTATTTATTCAAATGTCCGCAACAGGTCAAGAGCTGGGATAGAATGTGCAGCTGCTCCCAGAAACCCGCTCAGCCTACAACTGCCTACAGCAGCACATCACAAGCCCTCAGGAAGTTCCGGAGAACAGCACCTCACACGAAGGCATGGTGCAGATCAGCCAAAAATAGGCTCCCAGAATAGGACCCAGGAAATGGCTAACCTCTAGGGATCCCTAATGGCCGGGCTGCCTTGCTCAACAAGGTGCTGGTTGCTTAAACAGTAACAGCAGCAAGAAAAGATGAACTGCAGGGCGGGGGGGACTTTGATGCTATCTTAAAAAATAAAGGTATATATTTATTTCACACCCTTTTGGTCAGACAGTACAAAGACCTAGGTTGAGAGGCAAATAAAGAGTTCTATCGGACAACCTAATCGACTGTAAGAGGCCCCAGAAGATAAGATCATGCCAAGCACTGGCTCTTCCTAATTCACAGGGAACTTATGAAACAGACTAAGACCAAAGTTAAGTTTTACCAAGACAAATCAAGCAGTGCTACCAAAGAAAAACCTGTAGCATCTATGATGTTTCCAAGTTGAAAGTGAACTGTTTAAATTCACCGAAAATGAGAAGGCTTTTGTTCCTCTGGGTGATTCCAGTCACTGAGCCAATTAGTGACTGATTATAGTAACTGATGTTCTAATGTGTATTTACAATAAGTTTTAAATGACGAGCAGTACCCTTCCAGCCACCGAAAGTAAAAGTAAGTCTCAAAACTATTTCCTGGGAAGCTGGTAAATGATACTGACCTAGGTCAGCATATTACAAGGAAGCACCTGTCCTGGAAGTGTACCCATAAAGCCACTTCACCTATACTTTAGATTAATAAGTTGAAATTCCCAAGAGATAAAAATAAGGACTAAGATTCTAACCTCTAAAATCATTGGCAAATGCCACAGAGGTTCAAAGTGGGAACGTAACTTGTATGAAGACCCCAAGATCTAGAAAGATGAGGGACTGAACAGACATCAGAGGAAGAATTTAAGCAATATTTCTCTACATAAAAAGCTCTCAGGGTTGGGCAACTTGGAGGAAGCAAGAATGGCAAATATCAAGTTGCTATCTAGTATAAGAGATTTCCAGGAATCAACAGCCACTTTGTTCCCTGCCCTGCAGAAGAGACAGATTAGGCAACAGGCAGCCTAACCAATGTCCATCTCTGTCCCTAGAGTTTTCCAAAATGTTAGCAGCATGTGGGGATCAATCAAGAGGCAGACTTTGGAAATAGGCCAACAGAGTTTAAAAGGAATAGCATGGGGAACATTAGGAGAAGAAAGGGGAAAAAGAAGGGGGAGGGAAGGGGAAGGGGAAGACAAACCATGAGAGATTATGGATTCTGAGAAACAAGCTGAGGGTTTTAGAGGGTAGGGGGGTTGGGGGGATGAGTTGGCTCAGTGATGGGTGTTAAAGAATGCATATATTGCATGAAGCACTGGGTGTTATATGTAAACAATGAATCTTGGAACACTACGTCAAAAACTAGTGACATACAGTATGGTGTCTAACATAATAAAAAAAATAATAATAATTTAATAAATAAATAATTAAAAATAAAGGGATCTCAGGCAGGACACCTGGGTGCCTCAGTCAGTTAAGCACTGGACTCTTGGTTTCAGTTCAGGTCCTGATCTCATGGGTCATGAGACCAAGCCCCATGACCAGTGCTCACCAAGGAGTCTGCTTGAGGATTCTCACACTCTGCCCCTCCCCCCACTCTCATACTCAAGCTCTTTCTCTCTCAAATAAATAAATCTTAAAAAAAAAAATAAAAACATCTCAGGCTGGATCCATCGTTTACATGACTGTGAACCTAAGGCTGCCCCCCTCACCTCTATCCATCCTCTGCCCTGCCCCCCCAGCACCAAGTCTTTAGTAAATAGAATGGTTTCACCCAGTGTGGGTTCCAGAAATCACTGACCCATCTATGGGTTAGTTAAATGTGTAGAATATCCCTTAAAGATATGTTCATTTAAGTACTTAGTTTGGCCTTTAGGAAGGTTATTAATGCATAAATCTGATAAGCACTCATTAAGCATTAAAAATGCTTATGAAAGCACTCATTAAGCATTAAAAATGCTTAATACCACATGGATGGTGTATATCAAGAGAAATGGCCCTTTATCCTTGAGAAGCATACATTTCTTATTGAAGAAATGACTCACACATGCATCTAACTTATAGGAAAAAATTCAAAGCCAACGTGAAACCAATGCAGGAGACATTCTGTCCCACACCATGTACATGAGAAAAGGAGGTTTCTAAGTAAGGGAAAGACCGTCGATAAGGGAGTCCCATCTTAACAGTGGATATGGTCATCAAGATGTGTTCAAACCTTCAACTTTGAAGAAGGTAAAGAAAAGTACACCAAGTTCATTACATGAACATTTGCACAAATTGGTAAACTCTAATTCAGTGCTGAGAACTCAGGAAAGTCTAACTCCCATTATGGTTTCATAATGACAGCAACCATACTTGGCCTCACGAAATCCAACTGCTTCAGAGGAGATAAAAATATGACTCAGATAAACAGACCTAGTTTCTTTGCTAGGTTTGAATGCATAATTTCAGTAACCAAATTTCTCACAATTTTGGACCCTGAACAAAAATTGTTCATTGGTTTCAGTGCCTAGATTCCCAAGTTGTTAGATTTTTATGCATGTGTGTATCAAAACTATTTTATATATCATCATGATATTGCAAAATGGGGAGAAGAAAAGTAACTGGCCCTAAGACTCTGATCCCCACTTTTCAGCTTCTTTTTTTGCATGGCCACCTCATTACTACCTTTTGGAAAATAGAATTCACATTAGATTTTCAAATAAAGCTAAACAGGCTAAAAGAGAACCTACCCACACCTAGAAGGGAAATAACAGCAATAACACTAACAATCATGTATTAAACAGAAAAGGAAACACACAGGCAAATTTCTTGAACGTGTTCAGATTACACATGCATGGAAAGGTTACACAAAATAGTGTTGCTTCTCTTACCCAGCAAGCACAAAGAGCCACTGTTACTAGCAAGCTATAGAAAACCAGGACTCCACAAACCACCACCAGTGCCCAAAATGGCTTAGAAGATTGAGGAGATGGCCGCACCGGACAAAGATGTTTCTCTGAAAAATAGAACAGAATGGGTTAAACATGGGAGGGGCACTTGAGTACATTTCCTTCCTTCTGAACTTTATAGAAGAATGGGAAAGGGATCAAAATATGCAAAATATCACCAGTTTATATATAATGTGTAGACTTCCTCCCTGGGATTTATCCAACCCCACCACTGGTCATGGCCTAGTTTTCAAGACTGCCATTGAAAACTATTACTTCAGAGCGGTGCCCTGGTAGAGTTATGTGTTACCTTTCACGTGGATAATGGTCCCATTGCTCTTCTCATTGTCTATGTAAGGAGGTGGATACATGACCTCAATTTTGCAGAAGTAAATATCTGTTTGGTTAACAAACAATTTCCGAAGGTAGAATGTCACTGTTTCATTGCCCAATTTCCCATCACAATCGAATCCTGTGCTTGAGTAGAACTGAGGCTGATGGGAGTAATTTCCATTCACAACACAGACTTCCACGGCACTGTCTACTCCCTTATAGAGGGATGCCCGGAACTCCTTTGAGAAGAGATTGTGGGTATACTTGCAGCTCAGGTTGACCTCATTGTTGTACACCACAAGCCTGGGCAACTGCTTCACCAAAATCTTGTTTTCTGAAGAAGGAAAAATCATTTGCTTAGAACAAGAGCATGAGGAATTTTTTTTTTCCCTGAAATCAAGACATATTAATTAACAAAATAAACGGATCTCCAGCAAAGGCTTTCTCTTGGCAGATGAAGATGCCGGAGTTCTTTGGAAGAAAATTATAGTGAGAGTTTAAAAGTTTGCATTTTGATATTATCTGCATCCTCCTTTGACTGGGACAATGCAGTGTGTTTTCACTTGGAGGGCAGAATGTGGCCTTCTGTTGGCACCGAGCACCACAGCTACACATTTGGAATTTTTGAATCTGTACTAAGATTCCAAAGATGTTAATCATGCTTAATTGTTTATCTTCCTGATTGAGTGGGATCCTTGGAAATGGCTTTTGAACACCTGACATGGATACGCAAATAGATTTGGCTTTAAGTTATGTTACAGGCTTTTGTGAACTAAAATGTTTTGAAACGTTTGGACTTTATTGGCCATTCCATGAGTAGGGTAAAAAGTAAGAAAAGACATAACCTGAAAAGTTTAACTTACCTTCCATAGCAAATTCTGAGAGGAACCTTCTCAAGAACTTCCCATATTTGTTCTCTTAAATCACAAGAGATGGAAGAGGTGTACAAGAGCTCCCCCTCTACTCCATTTTTGTACCTCAATGCTATTCCAGTAAATGATCAAAGAATCTGGAGACCATCTAGTTCAATCTCTTCACTTTTAAAGCAAAGAACCTGAAGCTAGGTATTATAAACCTACATTAGGAAGAGAACACATGTATTCCATCTTGTCTCCAACTGTATCCCCACTGCCTCTCTAAAATCGCTGAATAGATGGTAAGCAAAGCTGCGACTAAAAACCCAACTACAACAACCTGAGAAACAGTCCACTTAGAACCACCATTCTTAACCACTAAGAATCAACTTTGCAAATTTCTTTAAATTTTCCGTCACTCTTAAACAATGAATTTCTCAAAAATAATGAATGGCTTTGTGTCTCTGATTCAGAATTTAATACCAAAAAATTGCTATTATTTTAGGCTATGCTAATAATTTCTATGTATTTGCATTCTTTAAAAAAAGGTTTTTTTGAAACCACACCCCACAAACCCATACTGAAGACCCAAATAAAATAAAAATCTATTAAAATAAAACCTACAATTTACCCTGCATTTGCATTCAAGTGCTCAGGTGTTTTGTTTTTGCTTTAGGAGAAAGGAAGATGCATAGAACTAAATTACTAGCAGCTTCCCATCACCTGCATTGTTCTCAATTCTGGCTGTACATCAAAAACTTCAAAAAAATAAAAAACCCTATATCCAGTTTCCAAAAATTTCCAAAAATTCTGATTTAATTAGTCTATGCTGGACACAAGAAGGGATTTGTATTATTTCTTCTCATTTTTTTTCACACAGCTTACTGAAATATAGTTCATGTACCATAAATCCACTCTCTTTTTTTTAAGTTCACCCTTTTAAAATATACAATTCAGTGGTTGGGTTTTATTTTGTTTTATTCGAGTATAGTTGACACACAACGTTACATTGGTTTCAGGGATACCACACAGAGATTCAACAACTCTATATTTATGCTACACTCACCACTGCATAGCTACCACCTATCACCGCACATCGGTATTTACAATACCATTGACTGTATTCCCTAGGCCGTACCGTTCATTTCCAAGTCTTACTCATCCCACAAGTGGAGGTCATATCTTCCACTCCCTTTCACCCATTTTGCCCATCCCCCCACCTCCCTCCCCTCTGGCAGTTTTTTTTTTATTATATTCACAAATTGCAAATGGATGGCCACTATCTGATTCCAGAATATTGTATTTTTCTTGCCCCCCAAACAGAAATCCCCATATCCATTAACAACCACTCCTCATTCCTTCTTCCCTCTAGCCCCTGACAACAACTGAACTATTTTCTGCCTCTATGGATTTGCTTATTGTGGGCATTTCATATAAATGGGCTCATACACTGTATGACCTTTTTTGTCTGGCTTCTTTCACTTGGCATCACGTTTGCAAGGTTCATCTCTGTTGCAAAATGTATCAGAACTTCATTCATTTTCATGACCAAATAACATCCTCTCGTGTATATATATACCACATTTTGTTTTTCCATTCATCATTTGCTTTCACTTTTTTGCTATTATGCATAATGTTGCTATGAACATTGATGTATATACATTTCTGTATGGACGCACACTTTCAGGACTCTTGGGTGTGTACTGGGAATGGAGCTGCTAGGTTATGCAGGAATTCTGTTTAGCTTTTGGAGGAGCTGACAAACTCTTCCAAAGCAACTGCACTATTTTACATTTCTACCGACAGTGTCTGAGGATTCTGATTTCTCCACCTCCTTCCCAGCACTTGGTATTATTCATTTTCTTTACCAGAGCCACTCTGGAGGATATGAAACAGTATCTTATTGTGGTTTGATATGTGTTTCTCAAATGACTGATGATGTGGAGCGTTTTTTATGTGCTTTTTAAGCATTTGTCTATCATTCTTTTTAAAGACTTTATTTATTTGATAGAGAGAGAGAGAGAGAGCACACAAGCGGTGGGAGCAACAGAGGGAGAGGGAGAAGCAGGCTCCCTACTGAGCGGGGAGTCCAATCCGGGGCTCGATCCTGGGACCCTGAGATCATAACCTGAGCCGAAGGCAGACACTTAACCAAACGAGCCACCCAGGTGCTCCATTTGTCTATCGTTTTTAGAGAAATATTTATTCAGATCATTTGCCTACTTAACCAGACAGCTTTTTATTGTTGAATTATCAGAGTTCTTTACATATTTTTGATGCAAGTTCCTTATCACAGATAAATCTTATCAGATTTGCAAATATTTTTTTCCCATTCTGTGGGTCATCTTTAGTATTGTCATAAAGATTTCCCGCCTTGGTTCTAATATTTAGTGAGGGTTGAAAATCACAGTTGTGTACCAGATTTCTCAAGATAACAGCATATTAGAATCAGCTGCAATCTTAAAAACCCTTGATTCCCAGGTCAATTTAAACAGAATCTCTGTGTATAGAACCCAGACATCAGTATTTTTAGTTTCTCAGGAGATTCTAATTTGCAGTCAAGTTTGAGAACCAGTGACTTAACAATTGAAAATTCATTTCTTACCCTCAATTCCCAGGCCTCCACAGGTTTTTCCAGTCTCATATCCTCAAACCCAATCTTCCCAATCAGCCAGACTATTTAACATCCCAGCAACGTACTGTGTGAGCATTCCTCTTTCCATACTTTGCTAACTAAGTTCATGGCCTAGAGTGTCTCTCCCTTCTTAGGTCTCAAGTGATTACTTTCTGTATCACTCACTTGCCATTTGCTCAGGTTCTACATGTGGGACATCTCTTGCTTCATATGCTTCAAGCTTTTATGTGTATTTATTTCCTCTAGACTTCTAGTTTCTGGGTCTTCTTTGAGCAAGGATAATCTGTTGTGTTTCTTTATATACTACTGTGTGAATGATAAGATCTCACTAAATAATCAATAAGTGAAAGGTGGTAATCTGACTGTGTCATTGTTATCAGCAGCGAGGTCTGATTACCATCTCATTAAATCCTTATTCAAAATTTGTGTCTCCACAAAACATTAGCTTCGTTTATTATTCACTCAAAACCCCCTTAAAGCACTGAAAAGCACATGTAAGGAACCAAAGAGTTCAACCCATCAAGATAGGGAAATTCAACTCGTTTTTATTGTGTTTCATTTTGCTTGGCTCTATTTTTATTTACTTAGAATCACTGGGCCAGTTCTGATTAAAAGAGCCAAATCCAGCAAGAAATGCCTGCTTTTCAGGGAGTCCGGGTTAGGTGCTGGTATTTCTGCTTACTGAGACCTCCAAGGATTGTAACTGTCCCTAATTATTTGGATTCTGTGTCAAGGGGCAATCAAATTCTTCCTACTCTGCCTTTGAGAGATGACAGAAGGAAAAAAAATGAGCATAGGAGTTCTTTGCTAGGGTAATAAAAGGGAGCATAAGCAGGAAAACTGAGGAAAGCTGGAGAGAAATCCTGGACCCAGTTTGGGTTCCTCTTCCTGGCACCCACAGTGAGGAGGAGAGAGGGAAGGGAGAGGGAAGAAGGAAGAAAAGCTCTAGCATCTATACTCCAGTAGTTTGCTTAAGATGTTCTGTATCACTCAGAATGCGACACCCTCCCAAGAGGCACACAGCAGGAAAAAGTCTTTCCCAAAGAGAACAGGGCTCAGTTTCTATCCTTGGGCAGCTACAGTCTGGTGGGAAAGAAAGATTCATAAACAGCTACTTTTAAGATAGTGGCCCAGTGATCTGCAGGGCATTTCTGCGGGCAACTAGAAAACCAGCTAAGGATTTCTCAAGGTGACTGCTGACCTGACATGGAAGTGTGCATGCATTTATTCAACAAGTTTATTAACTAAAAGCCTTGCAAGATGAGCCTTTGTGTCAGGGTGAAGTGAAGTAGGAGAGTGTGTGGTGGAGAATAGGGTGTGAGGTAGTGTACTGCAGGGAATACAAGACAAAGAGAGAAAAGGAAGAGTCTATGCAGAGAAGATAAGGAGGTGAGAAAGAGTACACATAGGGAATTACAGCTGCCTCCATTTTGCCGGACCATGACTTGTAAAAGAAAAGATTGGCAAAACAAGCATGGTTCACAGCTTGGGCTCTCTTGCTAGTGATGGGGACCTATTGAAGTATCTAAAGCAGTAAGGCGATTTCATTTGCCATATACCACTTTAGTAAAAATATGGAAGGCAGGGCACCTGGGTGGCTCAGTGGGTTAAGCCTCTGCCTTCGGCTCAGGTCATGATCCCAGAGTCCTGGGATCGAGTCCCACATCGGGCTCTCTGCTCGGCAGGGAGCCTGCCTCTCTCTCTCTCTGTGCCTGCCTCTCTGCCTACTTGTGATTTCTGTCTGTCAGATAAATAAATAAAATCTTAAAAAAAAAATATGGAAGGCAAATTTGAAGGGCACAAGTGTAAAAACATGGAGATGAGTTAGGATACAGTCGTAGTGACCTAGGTAAGAGGTGATAAGGTCTGAACTATGATTACAGACAAGTGGATGAGCTCAAGAAATATTTACAGGTTAAAACTGACAGAACTTGGGACGCCTGGGTGGCTCAGTTAGTTAAGTGATTGCCTTCGGCTCAGGTCATGATCCCAGCGTCCTGGGATGGAGTCCCCACATCGGGCTCCTTGCTCAGCAGGGAGCCTCCTTTTCCCTCTGCCTCTGCCTGCCACTCTGTCTGCCTGTGCTCACTCTCTCTGATAAATAAATAAGTCTTTAAAACACACACACACACACAAAAAAAAAAAAACATTAAAAAAAAAACCTGACAGAACTCAGCATTGACTTAGATGTGGTGAGGGAGAGAGGAGGAGTTAGAAATGATTATCCTCGGGCCATACAGACCAACCAGTAAGTAGTACTGTTTTTCTTTTACCTACCTCTCTTCTTCACTCATTATGAGAAACTGAGGTGAAGTTTAGACATCTGAGCTATGAAAAAGCCTAAGAGATCACTGCAAAGAGCATATTAGTTACCTCAAAAGTTCCTGGGAACACAATCGACTCCCTGGAGCTTAGCTCACTGTTTTCTGTTCTCACAAGGGAGAAGTGGTGGTCTTTCTCTCTGAAACTGGCTTCCTTCACAAAGCATAATGTAGTGAGATAACTAGAAGATAGACTTTACTTCTGCTCATCATGGGGCCTCCAAATTCAAACGTGAGCGTGGTTATGGGGGATTTCTCTGAACCCATTCTACCTCAGCACTGTAAATTACACAGTCTCTCAGAGAGGAGTCATCCAAGTTCTCAGGATCTTGACTGGGGGTTACATAGTCAATATTCTCCTGGTTGATGGCACACCCAACAACTCCAAAGAGGAAAGAAAAGTCCTTTTTTGTGTGATTCCTTGTACTGAAATTTGTTGGAAAAGAACTTGAAAAGTAGTGATGACATGGCCATTTGATAAAAAGAGACATCCAATGTATTTGTCAATGTTGGCTCTTCTCTGCCTTCCATGTCAACACATAATTTTAACGTTAGGTGCTATGCATGAGGTGGTGTGCCAATTATGTGCGAGTATGTGGCAATGGTTCCCTAAGCTTAGGGTTCAACCCAAGTTAAAGATCGGCTGATAGAACTTCTTGTTTTCATCATTTATATCCTGATAGCCCTTGGTCCCACCTTGGTTCATGTCAATCATTCAGAGAAACCTAAGTAAGAAACCATCTCATAGGATTCCAAAATCTAATACTTCTTTGAAGACACACTAAATGAAGGAAATTCACTTCTGGTGGTAGAAAAAGATAACCAATTTCTCCAAATGATATTGAATATATGTGATCATGATAACTGACAGTAGACACAATAATTCTTATTTTTTCCTTAAAATGGAGCATTGTGAAAATGCACACCCCTCACTCTGTTGGAATGGAGTATTGACATGGATAAGTCATAGCTACCAAAAACAGAAACATCAAATGATATTTGGCTTTGAAATGTATTTTTAGTTCTCTGAGTTTCAGGGAATCTGCAAGACATCAAATAATTTAAGAACACATTGCAAAATTTAAGAACATACCCAGGCTCAAAAGACATTAGAGAAATATTTAGCTTCCCTATACTATCTTGTGTTTGAATCCTTTCATGCTACGAATGAGGAGCACCCTTCTCAGGTTATTTTGGTCTTTGCAGACCTAGCCTTTCCATGTAGATATTTGGTTTTCCTTCTTGTGAGTATTTAAGCAAGGTCCACCTAGGTCAAACCTACTGCATGAAAAGAGAAACACTGTCAATCCATCAATTGTATTTGCTTCTGGTATCAAAAGATTCGCCTGACTGACATTTCTCTAACTGAATTGACAAGTTGTTTTGATGATGAATTTCGTACTTTGCTTTCAAAGCCTTTCCTAGCAGCTAAATCAGCTAAAGGTGTGGAGACAGGAAGCTGTAACCTCAAACCTCTTTCCCTCACAACTCCTCCTTAACAACAGGCAACATGAAGAGTAAGACTGGAGGTGAAAAGTTACTTATCTGCTCCTTATAAGTAAGGCAGTGCAAGCTAAAAGATTTCCCACAGATAATCTGTGAATCTTGCGATACAGCTGACTTTTAGAAAATGGGAAGTTGCTTGTGCTTCCATGAGAACTGGTCACCCAAAAAAACAAACAAAACAAAACAAAACAAAAAAACCTTTCCCTTTTTGCCTGTTGTAAATGGGTCAATTACTATATTAATAACCCATCAACTCTCTGCAGAGGTGGAGTGGATAACCATCTCTTGGGTGTGGTTCCAAGCATCAGAGAAGGAATCCTACCCCTAAAAGGACCCTGCTCACCAACTCAGCTAATGCTTGGATTTCAAAAGAAGATGAAGCCTAAAAGGCAATATGGGAAACACATTGACTTAAATTAGTAATTGTGGCCTAGATTCATAGGGCTACAAAGTGCTTTTTCCTATTTTATCTCATATGAACTCCATATTAACCTGTGAAATAAATAATAGGACAGTCATCTCTATGCGCATTTCACAGATGGGGAAACTGAGGTTAAAGTGGTCAAACAAGTTGCCCAAGTTTATAGGACAAGTGATCTTTATGACTTGGCTCATGCTTCATGACCTCTAATGTATTGGGTTGTTGTTTTTTTTTTCCTCTGTTAAGATGCATCAGAATTTCAACACAATTTCAGTGATTGATTCTAGATCTACAAGTTGGACGGATAATTGGATGGTATTAGAAGTGAGAGTTAGAGAGGAAAATACCATTGAATAAGGTGTAAATGGAGTGGAATCAGGACAGAACTAAGTTAAAATTTTATTTTCTCCAACATTTTGCTGGAGTTCTCAGCTGGAAGGAACTCTTGAGGTGATCTAAGCCAAAACCTTATTTTACAGAAGAGACAACTGGAAACAAAAAAAAAAAAAA
>ML101306.1:153999-166349 GCA_003697995.1 Taxidea taxus jeffersonii | reverse complement strand
TGTGTTAAATAAATAAATAATATCTTTAAAAAAAAAAAAAAAAGTCGGGGGGAACCTATGCGGGTGACCCTGGACCTGCCCCGTCCGTGCCAGCACAACCGCTGTGGGTGCACAGCCCCCCTGCTGGCCCTGCCTTCCCCCTCCTGCCTTCATCCGCACAGACTCTCTGTGTCTGCTATGCATTCTTATCTCCGTTGGGAAACATGGACTCAGCTTCACAAGCCGACATGACCCCTGGTCTTTACAGCAGCCCCAGAAGTCACACCACCCGCCGCCTGTGTTCTCAGGCTAGTGCAGTACCAAAGTTAGTGCCTTGGCTCCTAAACCACTGAAAGGACCAAATCCTCTCAAGAAACCAGTAATTCACATTCTGTAAATATGTATTAACCCAATTACTGTATTCTTTACCTCTATTTTCCAACCCAGTAAATTATTGCAGAATGCAAGGGATTTGAGATGCCAGGTTATGGGACACCAGAACAGAACGTCACTTGGGCCCTCCCTGCTAGAAGGCCAAGCCCCAAAGTCCCCGGGTCCTGAAGTGCACGCTAACTTCTTTAAACAGCCTAGCCATCCTCTCCGGCAGGACTGGCCAGCCCCGGTATGGAGCACCCATACCGGCTGGGACCCTGAGGCCCTGCAAAGGCCCCTCCCGAAGATCCCAGCTGGTCTGTGTTTCTGAAACAGGTCTTCCCTGCATGGGCAGGAACCAGGTGAGGGCTCTGGGGTGCACTCCCTGAGCCAGAGGACGGGGCCCTGACCGTACTGAAGTGCGTGGAGCCGTCTGGCCTCACCCTCCAAGCCCGTTTCCCCTCCACACACACTGCTCCTCCGCCGAGATCTCCTGGCCCACTTTCCTACGTGGCCGATTCTGACTCATCCTTCACAGCCCGACCCTGAGGCTCCTTTGCTGGGATGCCTTTCCCATCCCACGCCGCTCCTCTGGGCTCTGAAGCACCCACCTCCGTTAGAACATCACCGCCTGCATCAAGCAGCTCACTCCTCCACCAACTGCAAGGCGGGGGCCAGACCCCTTGAAGCTCACCACTCCCGGGAGAGGCAGGGCACCAAGCCGGTTACGAATGCCCAGTTTAGGAGAAAACTGTGTGGGTTCGACTCCTGGCTCTAGCTGGCCGTCCCTAGGTGAGCCACCGAACTTCCATGTGCCTCGGTGTGCTCATCTATAAAATGGGTTGTCATGGAGAAGAAATGAGCTAACGAAAGTAAAGCAACCAGAACAAGGTCTGGCTTAGACGCAGCCCCCACGCCATGTCAGCTGTTCCTGCTGGGACAGCCTCGCTGCCCTCCACGGAGCTGCGCACGGAGCAGGTAAGGCGCAGGGAGGCTCCAGGCCTGCG
The DNA here is from genome assembly GCA_003697995.1 of Taxidea taxus jeffersonii. NCBI lineage: Eukaryota > Metazoa > Chordata > Mammalia > Carnivora > Mustelidae > Taxidea > Taxidea taxus. Next base: position 164,991 of record ML101306.1, on the reverse strand, counting down.
CTTGGCACTCAGTAAGTCCACAGCAGTGCCGGCGGCCATCAGCATCCTTCCCACTCAGTGAGGAGCGGCGCCAGGCGCGCGGGGCGCGTGGGGGCTCAGGAAGCGTTCGATGTGGAACGGACAAATATATTCCAAGACGTTTCAGATTTAGACTCAGAACAGATGGGGGAAAGCGACATGAGGAAAGCAGATTACCAGATTGAATGTGCACTAGGATTTCACGGCATAAAAACGTTCACACGGAAACATATATAGGGATAGCATACCTTAAAGCTAACGTGCGTACCCTCCGAGTACTGGGATCACAGTCATTTCAAATTGCTTTTATTTTCTGAATTTTCTACAATGAGGTAATCTATTACACTTCCCTCAACGTATACACACACACACACACACGCTTACCTCTCAGTGTTGTGTCTAAATCCTCCAGGGACCCCCGCTGCCCCGGTGGAACATGGGGAGAAGCCCCGTGAACCCGGGGTCTGCAAGTGCACGCACAGGGCTGAGCATGCTGACCACCACCACCCCAGGAGAGTGAGGCGGGGTTCTAAGCCGAGGCAGCTGCTTCTCCTGGGGCCGCCTGTCAGGGCCCGGAGATAATGTGGATTGATGGCAAGGACAGCGATCGCCTGGGGCACGGGTGTGCCTGAACCCCCAGACTCAATCCCCAGCGCATCAACTTCTTGCAAGCAGTGGATTAGCTCTGCTGCTCCGTGTGAACCACGTGGTACCCAGGAAGAACAGACCGGGCTTAGGAGGAGCCAGCCCAAGCTACCGAGAGAAGCTCTGCCCCTGCTTCCCACTCCCTGCGCTGCCGGGCTCTATGGGCAGCAACGGAGAGGTCCAGAGAACAAGACACATCTCTCCCTGGAGCCCCTTTATAAAAACACATACCACCACCGTCTCCTGCGTACTGTCTTCTAACCTCGGACTGCGGCCCTGTTACTGCCAAGTTATGAAGGAGCCAACTAAAGCTCGGAGAGTTTCAACAACTTCCCCCTAGTCAAAGAACTAGAGGTAAAAGAACCAAGGTCAGGGCCAGGGCCTTTCACTTCCCGTTCTGCCTCTCGCTGCTCACCCGGAACAGTAACCCAGCCAGCTTCACAAGCAGAGCGCAGGCTGCCTACCACGGACGCATCACTAAGGTGACGGGAGAGAGGACTTTGAAATGAGATGGTGGGAAATAAAACAGTCAAATGGTGAGCTTCGGGATCAGACCAATAGGAATCTGAGTCCCAGCACTGCCCCTGACGGCTCTCCTCCATCGCCCCAAGACGCCTGGTCAGCAGGCAGAGACGACCCTGGGGTCGGCACCAAGATACGCTGAGGCAGGCCGGCCTCGGCACAGCGGCCTGGCACACAGAGGCGGCCTGGGGAAACTACAGAGCGTCATGCTGTTGGCCTTGCCCCTTCCATTGGCCCGGGAACACTCACCATACAGCCACTGAACGTCCCCAGGGCACGCACCGTGCTCTGCTCTGGGGAAAAGAGGTAAATAAGAAGGGCTCCCCGCGGGGCGCCCAGGGGGCTCAGCAGCTTACGCGGCCGCCTTCGGCTCAGGTCATGATCCCGGGATCCTGGGATTGGGCCCCGCATCGGGCTCCCTGCTCAGCTGGGAGTCTGCTTCTCCCTCTGCCCCTCCCCTTGCTTATTCTCTCTCTCTCACTTGCTCTCTCTCAAATGAATGAATAAAATCTTTAGAAGAAGGAGGAGGAGGAGGAGGACAAGGGGAAGGAGAAGAGGAGGAGCTCCCTGCCTCTAAAGGGACACATGCCTGGGTGGGGATCTCCAATTCCAGGAAGGAACAAGGTGAGGGCAGAGGAGCAGCCCCCAGAAGCTCAGAGCAGGTGGAAGACGAGGTTCTCCACATCCGAGAATGTCTGAAAAGTCTATAATCCCATCACACAAAGAACAAGTTCAAAACTGACTTAATGCACTGTCCAAGTCAGGGCGGCATCCAACAAAGCCGGGGCTCGCTGGCCTGGGAGCTGGAGGCAGGACGCACACCTGCTGAGGCCCCAGATCTGCAGGAAGGAACGGATGCTCGCGGCCAGTGGTCCGATGTGGCAGGACTTCATCCTCGGGGCGGGGGCAGAAACGAAACTAAAACCTCTAATTGCAGCACTCTTCTTGGCTGTTTGATGACCTTTCATTTCTCAAAAGTGTTGCCACTGAGACATCAACTGTGCTCAGATGAGCTGTGAGATGTGCTCAGGGCTCCCCGCGGCCCTGGCTGCAGAGCACGGAAGGCTGGCTGTGTCACAGGCGTCCGGAGGCAGCGGCGTGTACGAGACACGTGGAATTAGAAACACCATCAGCCGGGCTCTCGGCTGGGCTGCAGGGGGCACGCAGAGACGCACCCCCACGGGAGGGCAGGGCAGGAAACGAACACCTGCTGCGAGCTCGCCGTCCCGCACACAGCAGCCACAGGGCGGCTGACGGGGAGCGAGCACGTCCACGAGGCAGGCACCGTGCGACATCCTTCATGTGCACGTGTCCCTGGGCCCACACAGTGACGCTCGCAACACGGCCTGCTATCGTCCCCTCAGGCCAGCTGCCCAAGGGCACACGGGAGCGGGTAGATCCCAGAGTCCACCTACCCCAAGACGCTGCCCTGTCTAGCCCTGACAACAAGCCTGTGAGAGACGGCTGCAGCTCAATTTTCAGAAATGTACCTTCAGTTTCTTTATTTGAGAGAGAGAGAGAGGCCAAGCAGGGACAGGACAGAGGGAGAGACAGAATCATGAGCAGGCTCCGTGCACAGTGTGGAGCCCAATGCAAGGCTCGATCCCACGACCCTGAGATCACGACCTGAGCCGAAATCAAGAGTCAGACACTCAACCCACCGAGCCACCCAGAGGCCCCTCTTCCTCGTTTTCCCTGCTGCGTCAGCACTCCTGGTGTCTGGGCCCCCTGGGGAAGCCCAGGCCCCACAGAAGAGGACATCGCAGCAGCTGGCAGCTATGTGCTCTCACAGGGCAACACTGCTGGCCCCAAATACCCAACTGGGAATTTGATGTTCAAAAGTTCCCAAACTGGGGCGCCCGGGGGGCTCAGTCAGTTAAGCATCTGCCTTCAGCTTAGGTCATGATTTCAGGATCCTGGGTTCAAGCCCCGGGTCAGGCTCCCTGCTCAGCAGAGAGTTTGCTTCTCTCCCTCTGCCTCTGTCCCTCCTCCACCCCTGCTCATGCACTCTCTCTACCTCTCAAATAAATAAAATCTTAAAAAAAAAAAAAAGTTCCTAAACTGCAGGGCCAAATATCCTAACTTCCTCTGTGCTCCCCACCCTGCTGGCCCACTTCTCGCCCACGCTCCCAGGAGCTGAACATACCACGTCTTGTAATAGTGACAAAAGGCACTCCACTTGGTCTTCCAACGAACAGGGCTTGTAAACTTCTCCACTGTGGATGTTCGAGAAGGCCACTGCAGTCATGTCCACCAGGGACGCAGAGCTGGATGAGTTCCTGCCACTCACAACTCCCAGTGTCTTCCTAGGACAGCAGCCGGTCCCCGCGCTGTGGTTACTCGCTGCGGCAGAAAGGTACTAAGTGTGCCCGCAACACTCAGCCCCACTCCGCAAACATGCCTGACGCCCACGCTGAACCGTGAGCCCCTTCAGGACAGGATTCATGGGTTATTCAGGGGCCCGGCAGGATGCGTGTGTAGTGACGTGATGGGAACACCTGCTTGTTGGGTAACACAGAGCCAAGTGAAGCGAGCGTTGCTGTAACAGAGTGTAAGCAGGGCAGCGTACGGGAGGAGGGGCCGGACTCCATCTGGGGGTCGGGAAAGCTTCCAGGAGGTGGTGTGGGGACTGGCATGTGAGTGACGGACAGGTGTGAGGGGCACCCGGGATACCTCACAGTTAGCAAAGCTGTGACTACACCCAACTGTGGCCACAGGGAGCCAGGCGACAAAGACCATGGAAGCACCCTCCCACACCCAGGGGACAGGCACTCGACGCTGATTCCTGGGTGTCCCAGGGCCCCACACAACGGCTACCACGTAGGTGTGCTCAGAAAAGGCCTGTGGAGACCTGAGCAAACGGACAGACAACTGGTAGGCGGAGGGACAAATGAGCACAGAGGATCAGTGGCAGGAAGAAAAGCTGAGAGCGGACCTTCCCAGAGCCTCGTGGCCCACAGCACACGGGCTAGCATCTGGCTACCGCCCACGCCAGCCCCGTGAAGACAGGGGTCACTGCCGTCCTGCTCCCCAAGCACAGTGGTGGAAAGAAAGAAGGCAAGCGGCAAGCCAGAAGGGAGTTTCTCCAAATGCTGGGCTAAGAAACTGAGTACAAGAAAGCTACGTGGGGCGCCTGGGTGGCTCAGTCATTAAGTGTCTGCCTTCGGCTCAGGTCATGGTCCCAGGGTCCTGGATCCAGCCCCGCATCGGGCTCCCTGCTCGGCGGGAAGCCTGCCTTTCCCTCTCCCACTACTCCTGCTTGTGTTCCCTCTCTCGCTGTGTCTCTGTCAAATAAACAAAATCTTTAAAAAATAAAACAAAGTAAAACTCTGCGGGGAGGGTAACTCTGACTGTAACTTGGGGTGGCACCTCAGCCACCTCAGTTCTGTTGTCACAGAACCCTGGGGCCTGAGAATTGCACAGGTCACGGGTCCCCCTTTGGGACTAGGGGCAGAGGAGCCAGTGCCCCTCACTGTCCGAGCCGGCCCCCCATCCCAGCCTGCTCCCCCCACCTCGCCCTCCTGGCTTCACTCCCTGCATCAGAGTGGGGCTGACGCGGACTCTGCTGTCTGCTTTCCCGTGCTAAGTTGCTAGAGTCTTCACGTGAGAACAAGTCTGTTCATCCGAACTGCTCAATCTCAGCATTCCAGGGAAATCTGAGAACAAGGAGAAAGCTACGATGATTTCTGAAAGCCAAGAGGTCAGCCCGGGAAACTGAAACAGGGGGGCCGGCCTTCCTCACGCGGGGCGTGCGTCTGCTCATCTGGAGCGGGTCTGGCGCGCTGGCTTCCCGGGGCCTGGCAGGCAGATGTGGGAAATGGGGAGCAGAAGCCCCAGCTCATTCCCCCACGTAATGGGAAGGGAACTGAGCGGTTTCTCAGCAGCAGCCACATGTCAGGCACCGTGCTGGGTGCACCAGGGGTCTCCCTGCTTGTTCTTGAGCGACCACTGGAGAGAGGGACGGGGTCCTGGGGAGAGCCGGCAGCGGAACGCTTGTCCTCGAGTGGTCCCACGGCTTGCTGGGAGCAGGGGCTGGAGCCAAAGCTGTCAGCCTCTCACTGGCTGAAGAGAGCCCACGCGGGACACCCTGCTCCGACGGAGCGAGGGAGCGGGTGCAAGAAGGAAAGAGAGGAAAATGACACGGGAGCCAGGGGACCCCGGGCTGCTTCCGAACACACAGACAAAGGGCAGCACAGCTCATGCACTTGAACGCTGCCCCCAGTCCATGCCCCATCCCACTTAGAACCAGTTCTCAGGCCCGGCTTTTCTCTATGGGCCGGGGCCTGAGAGCGACACGCGCGAACAGCAGGTAAACCCCCTCACCGGGAACAGCACCCACCCTCCAGCGCACGTGGCCACAGCGTTGAAATCTACGCAACGACACGGGGACACGCACGGCGACGAGAAGCCGCCGAGCCGCTCCAGCGGGACTGAAAGCCGAGTAGCTGCCCCGTCAGGTTCTGCCCATTTTTACGCCTTAAAAGTGCACCTTTCAGTTCCCCCTTTCGTCACCGTGGTGCAACACGACTATCCAGGGAAATTTTTCAAAATCCTATGCTCAAAAAATTAAAAACAGAATGACCGTAGGACCTAGCAATTCCACTTCTGGGTATTTATGGGAAGAAAACGAAAACGCTAACTCAGAAACACGCAGGCGCCCCCACGTTCACTGCAGCATTACCCACAGCAGCCAAGCCACGGGGGCAGCCGAGTGTGCCCCGCGGAGGAGCCGAGCCGCGCGGCCACTGGGCGCACGCGGCGGGAGACGGCGCAGCCGCCAGCAGAACGGAGTCGTGCCGTTGGCAGCGAGTGCTCGGAGCCAGAGCGTGCTGTGCTCCGTGGAGTTCGTGCGAGCAGCACCCGCACCGCCTGGTCCCACGCATACGTGGGCCGTGAAACGGAGGCGGACGGACAGAACCGAGCAGAAATGCCTCCCAAAGACACAGAGCAAACTGGCGCTGCCGGGGGGCCGGGGGTTGGGCCGGGTAGGTGAAGGCCACGGACAGGTGCAAACTTCCAGGGATAAATACGTCGCAGGGATGCCACGGATGGCATCGGGAACGCGCCCGGTAATCCTGTCCCAGCTTTGTGTGGTGACAGATGGTAACCAGACCACCTGGTCCTCTCAGAATGCACAAAAACACCGAACCACCGCTATATACTTGAAACTAATATAATACTGCCAGTCGTTTATAATTCAACGTAAGAAATTCTCGGGCTTGAACTAAAAAAGAAAATCCTGTGCCACGATATGCTACAAAGAACACAAACATGAATCAACAGTGTGGCATACGCCTCTAATTCCCGCCCTGGGGTTTAGTTTCAGAAACAACAGTCATCACTTTAATGCTAGAGCTGAGCTTCACGCAGTCGAGCGAAACTGGTCATCTGGCGTGGACAGTGATCCAGGAAGTGCCCCTGCCGACCGCTGACCTCGGACGTCGGAGAACCGTTCCGACCTGCATCTAGCCGCGGGACGCCGCACGCCACGCGTGGGAAAGGCAGGCAGTAGAGAGTCGCACCTCAGTGCGGACGCACACGAGCCCCTAGTTACGCCAGCGTGGAGTCTCTGCTTTTTGTCAAAAAAATTACAGAAGCAGAATGAAGATATTAAGGGTGTTTTTATGAACATACGTATGTGAATATTTGGGTTTGTATACTCACACGTACCTTAGAAGATGGCTAAAAAGCAGATACAATCAATTCCCTTCACTTGGGCTTCGTTATGATGAAATTTATGGTTATTTCAATAATGGCAGAAGTTTTCATCTTTAACAACCTACAAGTAAACACCTGCTCACAGATGGCTTGTAGTTAAAATTTTCACGACGCTGACAGCCCTTGTCTGGCTGAATCCCAGATGCTCATGTCCACGTCAGGTCTTATGATCACAGGGACACACACCCGCCATCCGGGGTAACGTAGAGCTTGGACTCCTGAGGTCAGAACCCACATAGGTCTGTTTCACTACTAGTATCACTGATCTTACATACAAAAGGATTTTTAAAATGAGTTTGTAGGATTAGAACAAGACAGGAAAGCAAGGAAGATGAAGGAAGAGAAAAAACAGGAATGTTTCCTTATCTGAAGAAAAGGGTGTTTACGCGAGGGGAGACGGGACCTCTCCAAGACTCACGAGAGCCCCTGACAAGACTCTGGGTGCTTCTGGGGCAATAGGAGCAGGAGAAAAGAGAACATGAGGCCTGCAGGGAGCCCCCGCACAGCCAAGACCTGAAGCCCGCAGCCTCCGCAGACGGGACGCGTCAAGAGCGATCGGTCTTCTTGCAGCAAGCGTGACTCCATTCTCTCATGCTCGGAACTGTCCTGAGAGCTTCCCACGTACGGCATTCAGCTTCACTCTTGTGACAGCCCCGCACAGCGGGCGCGCGCGGTCCTACCAGGTGACAAGTTGGGCGGAACTCCCAGGCACCAGGGACACAGCAGCAAAGTAACAGACCAGCTCTTATGCGACAAGTACCTCAAGTGCCACCCGCCAGCCACCTGGTGCGTGGCAAGAGGTCAGTGTCACTGCTGAGGTGCGAAGGAGCTAGCAGCCGCGCAAGGAAAGGAAGACGGAGCCAGAGGAGGCCTTTGTCCCATGTGGGAGATGCCCATGGGCAGACGCATAAGACGCCCTTAAAGAACCGAGATGCCCGTCCACAGATGAATGGATACAGAAGATACATATACACGGTGGAATACTATGCAGCCATCAAAAAGCCTGAAATCTTGCCACTTGTAACTACGTGGATGGAAGTAGAGGGCATTATGCTGAGTGAAATAAGTCAATCAGAGAAAGACAATTATCTCTTGGATGTGAGGAAGTGGAGAGGCAGGGAGGGGGGCTGTGTTCCCCAAGGGAGGGAAAAAATGAAACAAGACGGAATCAGGAGGGAGACAAACCATAAGAGACTGGCTAAGGGCTAACTAAGGGCTGCTGGAGTGGAGGGCGGTGGGAGGGCGGTGGGAGGGCTGGGGAGGCCGGTGAGGGACCCTGGGGAGGGCGTGTGCTATGGTGAGTGCTGTGAAGTGTGTAAGACTAATGATTCACAGACCTGTGCCCCTGGGGCTAATAATACATTATGTGTTATTTAAAAAAAGAAGAAGCAACTAAACTCATTGGACTTATAAAGATCGTGCTCACATGGAAATAGCTGTCACCCATTGTCTGTCCCCACCACCCACGGGGAGAGCTCACCAAGCCTCTGCTGCCTTCCTCCACTCAAATGCCTCCCTCCTGCACATGTTCCTGTTTTTAGACATTGTTCCCTCTTTCTCTACATACGAGAACATTAATGCCGACAGCTTTTTGGTACGGTAGAAGGTAAGTGACCAGAGTTATTCCCTTCGTATACGCTGGAAGCAGATTGTTTGTTTTTACTAATTTAATTCCACATGTAAACGTATGCAGCTTGCAGTGAGAACTTTCGAAGACTGGCAGCTTTCCTTTCTCACTTGTAAACACGCTGTCTGGAAGTGGACCTCCCACGCTCTACAGTCTCGTGATTGGGGTAAAGGGCCCAGAGCGGAGAGTGCGAGGCCCGCAGTCCTCCAGAACCTGTTCTGCGGCCTCACACAAGCCTCCTATCCAGGGGGGCGTTTGCTGCCCCTACCCACACGAGAGGGTACTAACACCACCCGTCCGTCCTAGAGCCGCCGAGAGGGGAAGATCTGCGAGGAAAGCACCACCGCACGGCAGACAGTGAGGCATGGGCAAGGCAGCCTGGGAACCGGGGTGAGGAGGTGCTGACGGTGTGTGCGATGTACCCACTGAGGAAGGCTTCAACCTGGTGTTCTGCCCAGTCCCTCCCCACGAGTGGCTCCAGTGGTCTACACCACAATCAGTCCATACTGACTGAAAGCCAACCGGATAAGTACAGCCCTTCTGGCCACAAGCGGGGACTGGCTGGCAAGGGAACGAGGGGGCACACGCACTTGTCAAAACTCATCAAATGATAATTTAAGATTTGTACATTTCACCGCAAATATATTTGACCTAAAAACAGCAAACCAACTTAGAACTGTAATTAGTGATACGCACTGCAAGTCTTAGCAGGTAAAATGCACTGAAATCCGCACCTGACACTGAACCACCCAAACAAATACGACGGGTCAGTGAACAGAGAGGAGGCTGGACAGAGGGGATAAGTCCAATGCAGGGAAACGTTAATTACAGAGCCGAGATGGTGGCACATGGTGTCCACGGCGCAACTCCCCAGCTCCTCTGTGTGTCTCAACACTCTCCCAACAAAAGGCCAGAGAGGGAGGTGATGGTGATACAAAGAGTAAGTGCCCCGAGGGTTCCAAACACACCACCGCCAAAGCCCAGGGAAGCCCAGACAGGAGGGCAAAAGCCGACTGGAGACAGGCAGCGCTCACCCAATGCAGAGCAGCTCAAGGTCTTTGCAGGAAGGAGGGGTTCCCAGCAGAGCGGCAGAGGCAGAAGCTCACACGGCCCAAAGCTGGGCATCTAAGAGGACCCAGGCAACCCATCAGAAATATCAAAGTGCTTTACATATTTTTGTCACCCAATTTTGTCAATTTTGTCACCCAAAGTCACTCAGCAGGTGAACCCGGCAGACTCCTAGAGGCCCGTTCTATCACTGAGAAAGCCCCTTCCCATCACCACCATCAGCAACCCCTCAGCACTAAGCACCGACCAGACACTAGGCCTGGGGGTCCAAGGGCAACCACGCTGGCCTCTGGGAGACTCACAGCTGCTCGGGGACAGAGAACCTTCCCAGGACAACCACCACGCGTCGGGCACCTGGAGGCACTCTGAGACAACAAACAGAGGAGGGGACGCAGGAGCCCAGGTGACAAAGGTTTCTCAGGGTGACCACTAAGCAGGAAGCCAGAGGAGAAGTTCCCTGGGAATGAGCAGGTAAAGGGGTAGGAGGGGAAGTCCGCAAGCTGAGCTCTAGGGAGAGAAGACGGTTTATCCTCAAGTGTAAAAGCGCCCTAATGTCCAGGCACCTGAAATGAGATCCGAATGACCTCTGCTATGGGAGCTGAAGGGGAGAGGTGGGCAAAGGAGGCTGAAGCATGGGGCAGAGGCCAGTCACACAGGTCCCCGCGACTGGGGTCCAGGCCCACGGGAAATTGTTCGAGGACTTCCAAAAGGGACAAACAGGAGGATTCCTGCTTCAGAAAGGAGCAGCAAGTTCCTAACCAACAGTGGACACATGATCACCATTCGGGTTTATCTGAGAAAAGGAAAAGACGGTTTCTGGTTGCTAAGCCGTGACGGTGAGGGAAGTGATGGGCCATGCTTCCCCATTACGGGCTCTGTGATTCTCTGTCATTCACCCGGAGTCCCCGGGTTCCAACACCGACCACACCCTCAAAACGATTAAATTCCAAATACCAAATGAAGGAATTTCGTGTCAGGGAGGCATTTCCTCCCTAATCCGTATGTACCTGCTCCCAAAAATAGGGGAAAGAAAGGATAAGCCTAAGGTAGGATCACCAAAGCTTCCCACAGACCAAGAGTAGACAAAGTTTCTTTAAATGAGACACAAAGGGCAATGACCACAGAAGAATACAGTGATTAGGTGAACTGTATTATGATGAATAACTTCCATTCATCCAAGCACCACTAAGAGACCACAGATGCAACCGCACAGGAGAAGACATTCACGCTTCTTCCTGATGATGGTAATGATGGTGATGGTGATGATGGTGATGATGGTGATGGTGGTGATGGTGGTGATGATGGTGGTGGTGGTGGTGATGATGGTGGTGGTGGTGGTGGTGGTGGTGATGGTGGTGGTGGTGGTGGTGGTGGTGGTGGTGGTGGTGGTGGTG